>OU426852.1:9319133-9329133 GCA_911387685.1 Dolichovespula media | reverse complement strand
ATTTCCAAACCCGCCAATTATAATAATGACCACAATTTAGGCCAATCCCCGATTAATCATCGAATTATTACACAAGACCGTTACATCGTATATCTCGAAACGATATCGTTTCTTTGTTATTAATAAAAAAAAAAATATATATATATATATAAAAGAAAATATAATCGAAGAAGAATACGTAACAAATATTCATATACGTACGAATATTCTTACGAAACGTATGTATATCCTTCGCCTATTACCTTACACGTACGTACAAAAGTACACAGTTTACGTCAAATCCAAAATTTCCGTAAGCTCCGACGAAAGAGACCAAGAGAAAGGAGAGAAATAAAAAGGGAAAGAAGAAGGGGGAGAAAAGTAAAAAATAAAAGCAAAAAAAAGAAATAATACCGCGAGGAGCGAACGTAACGACTTATAAATATATTTAATACCCATAAGAATAAGTATCTTTATATATATATAAATAGATATATTAATTGTTTAAATAAATATAATATATTTATATATCTTTTCGTAGGGTATATTTTATAGATAATAACACTTTATAATAAGAATAGTTACTTAAATGAACAATATTATCTTAATAATCGTATATGAGATAATCATTATATATTTTATAATGTATAGTTATTTATAAAATTAATATAATTTTTATACACACACACACATATATATATATATAGTATAGATAATGATAAATTTCATAATCTATTTATGAAAATTAAGGTACGTACGTAGGTAGGTCCTACGTTACCCTAAGTGATAAGTATATGTATACACATATGTATGTACACACGTGTATATAAGTGCGTACGTACTTACGTACGGTACGTACAGTACGTGTACGTACGTAACAAGACGACGTTTAGTATTCGAAAATCGAAGTCCAAGATGGCGGAGACGGTGCGAGAACAGAACTGACTACAGTGGTGCAAAGGATTACGCAAGTCGGCATACCGTGGAACGCGTAGACGACGACGTATCGCGAGGACGCGTTTGGAAAGAGTATGCTACTCGTGAGTTAGTTCGTTTTCTGGGCCATGGTCGAAACTCAAATTCTCGGTCGGTAAACGCCAGAGATCCCACACCCGTTTATATATATATATATCCTTTGTAAGTGAAAGATATATCTTACAAAGAGTGAAAAGAGTGGAGGATAAATAAGAAGAGACTTTCCCTAGACTTTTATACGACTTTTGTCCGACTTCCTATCTCACGAGAAGAGGAACACGTGTATCTTTTACTCACTTCGATATATACGTGTGTGCGTACGTGTGCGTATATATTTAACGTGTACTTATATACTTGTCCTTATCACTCTCTCGTTTTACGACGTCATTTGAACATTCATCGGCCCATTATCTTATAGACAATCATTCTTCATCGCTCCCTTCGCGTTAGATTTATTTGGTTTACTTTTTTTTCTTTTTTTCGTTTGTAATTTTATTTTCTCACCCTTTCTCTCTGTTTATTTTTGTCGTTTTCGTTTATTTTTTTTCTTTTTTCTTTTTCAAGTTTGCAAACTTCCGACCGCACGAATGTAAAAATCGCTCAAGGATTCTTCCTCGAATATGATTGAGAATTAATGTTGCAATGGTTAATAACAATTGTAACAATTAATAAATATCATGATAATGTTATAAGAAATATTAATAATAATATTAACGATAATATATATTGATACATTTTTTATGTATATAAATTCATGTTATCCTTTGAATATATAAATAAAGAAAAAAAATCAAGATTCTTTATGAAATGTGATTAAGTATTTAAAAAAAAAATATATATATATATATATATATATATATATATATATTATCTGGTAAAAAGAAACAAAAAAAAGCAACTAAAGAACAAAAACAAATATATACAAAAATAAATTAATTCCATATACGTGTATTAAAATAATGCATTTGCATCTTGAAATTGTCATCGAGATCATTCATTTCTTTTATCGACACAACCCCGCCTCACACAAAACTGATTTTAATGTTTAAACTTTGAAAACGCACAAATTGCATACGTCCATTGGGCGTTCGTATATTATAAATAATTTTTCTTTGTTTCTCATGATTTCCTTTTAAGAATCACAGTGTCCTACGATACGATAAATCACGATAAAATAATAATAGGACACCATTGGAATGCAAATAGGCGTGGGTACGTTGATAATGATAACTTCGCGTTTTTCATATTTCCAGAACTGACCGCGATACGCAACGTCGAATTAACGTAATTAAAACACCGTTCAGATGATTCAAATAGCGCGTATAATCGTGTTAGAATGTTAGGTGCGGTTTCCGTAATTATATTTGTCATTTGATCGTTCGTTAGTCCTATCACGAACTATCGCGAACGAGATACACATACCAATTATTTATTATTTTAGTCTATTTATTTATTTATTTTTTTTGCTCCTCTATATCGTTGAATTCGGACAAGCATTTCGTTAAAAATAACGACGATAATTCGTAAAGAAATTACCACCTCCCCCCACCCCCATTTTTATTCTCTATCTCTATAAAAGTCTTTCTATCCTTCTCACCCTCTCTCTCTCTCTCTCTCTCTCTCTCTTTCTCTTTTTCTCTATTTCTTTAAATTGCAAATCTTGGTACCATTCTCATTTCCCATTGAACCTTACATAATCCGATAGAAAGTGTCGAAGATAATAATTGACCGAGGACGTTCGAATGAGTCAACCGTCGTTTCGTCGAAATAATGTAGAAATCAAAAGTGAGACGTGATTTATATATATATATATATATATACACACACACACATATATATAATATATATAAAAAAAAAGAAAAAACACTCTTCCCTCAACAACAACAAACAACAAAAAAATACAATCGTTTCATTTCTTCTTCCTTATATATAAATATATATATTTTTCTTTATCTCACCGGTCGATATTAATATTTATTAGTTGACACCTCGAGTTATCCGGAGAGAAAAAGAAAAAAATAAAAGAAAAGAAAAACAACAAATTTCAAAAGGAAACGATTGCGTTGGGACAGACGGTGAGATGGTGGACGAGGGGTACGGGGGACTTGGTAACCTCAGGATCGGTGCTTACAACAACGTTATGCGTACGTGTAACTTTTAAAAAGATGACTATACGTTTGGATACATACGATGTCCCTCATCCACTCCTCTCCTCTCTCTCTCTCTCTCTCTCTCTCTCTCTCTCTCTTGATATTGAAACAAAAGCTTATTTGTTAGACCTAATGCGGCGTGTAATAATATAATAGATATATAGATATATTTTATATCCGTAAAAGCAATGGCTACGGAGGGTCACGTACGTGGAATGGATTCTGTTATGCCAAACGGACGGACTCCCGATTATAAAAATACGTGCGACGATTTTAATTAATCGATATGTATCTCTTACGAAGAGAGAGAGAGAGAGAGAGAGAGAGAGAGAGAGAAGAAGAGAAAAAAAAATATCTTCCATCTGGTCCCACCTCGACCCACCCCCCTAACCCAACCCCTCGCTGTTTTCATCGTTCGTAACAATTTGACCTTGCGCATAGGCGCTATACACGGTCGCATCGGATATTGCAACGTTGTTGACCTTAACTGACCTTGATTTTTTTTCGTTCTCTCTCTCTCTCTCTCTCTCTCTCTCTTCTTTTTCCTTTTTTTTTTTTTTTCATTCATTCGATTCATCTTCGTTCGTTCGTTCGTCCGTTACACTCGTCTGCATAACTATTAATTTCTTTCTTCTCTTTTATTCTCGTTTCATTTTATTTTGCTTCTCTTCTTTTTACTCTCTCTTTTCTTTTTTTTCTTTTTTTTTTTTTTTTCTTTAATTTCAACCTTCGAAAACAATTCTCCTTTTAACGACACTCCGTTAACCACCCCGGTCGTTTAATTTTTTTTTGTAAATTATTATTACTATTATTATTTTTTTTTTCTTTTCTGTTTTTTTTCTTTCGTTGCTTCTCTCAATCTTCGTACCTTTCTTCATTCAATCACAGGAATGATTTAGTGTCTACGTACATATATATATATATATATATATATATATATATATATATATATATATATATATATGTATATGTACGTACGAAACATTTCTGCATGAAGCATTCTTCGATTACACCATATTTTGTTTTATAATTTGAAACGAGTCCTAACCTTGACTCAATTTCCATTGAACGAGTGTGTACGATTGTCGGTATTCTCTTACGTAGTCGATTTTAAGTTCGAGGCTTGGGTCATAAGTATGCGTTCGGTGACACCAACCAAAAACCGCGACCTTCCAACCGATTTCGTCGTACTATACATATGTATATACATTTATATATACATATATATATATATATATATATATATATATATATATATAATACGAGTACCATATAGACATTCTCAATGTATGTATTATATATACTTTAGACGTCCGATGGATTTGATTATTCTTAAACTTCGTAATATTTAATACATGTACAGTTTCATCTATGTATGATGCGTATACGCGTGTACGCGTATAATCGATTTTTATATCTATCGATTTTCTGTTATTTTTATTATTATTATTTACGTTTATTTGTTTATTTTATTTTATTTTATTTTTTTTTTGCTCACTTTAATTTTTCACGTTGATCGTCATTGACAATTGATTATCGTTAATCATTATCATCGATCATTATTATTTACGTTCATTTGTTTATAGTATTTTATTTTTATTTTATTTTGTTTTCTTACTTTAATTTTTCACGTTGATCGTCATTGACGATTTTGATTATCGTTAATCCTTATCATCGACGATAGGAATTATCCTGATCGAGGGAATAATTAATTATCGTAAATTTGATAGTGATTGAAAATTTCTAATCGTCGCGAGTGTATCGATCTCGCGATCTCTCGTGTTCGGAAAGAATTCTTTTTTTTCATTTTTTTTTTTTCAATTTAATTTTATTTCCTGGGCGTAATTAACGTTCGCCTCGATATTTCAATCGTGTTCGGATATTAACATTTTATTTTATTTAATTTTTTTTATTAATTAATCGAATCTCATATAATAATTTCAATTTCGATTATTCATTCGTAATTATACTTTCTTCCTTTATCTTTAAAGAAATTTTTTTGTTTATTAAGATAAATTTTCACATTGAACCTAATTTTTATTTTTATCTCCAATGATTGAATATTCAATGTTTGAATGTTTTTCTTTCTTTTTTTTTTTTTTCTTTAATTTTAACCTTACACTATAAATCATCATCAGATTTATTTCTTTTATAAGGATAATAAAATCCTTTATTTCTCGTTCCTCTTTGTTTCACTTTTCTTTTTTTTCTTCTTTGTTTTTCTTTTCTTTTCGAACAAATTTTTTTCCCGGCATGTTGAAATCGTAACGACCGACAAACAATTGGTTGATTTTTTATCGCATGTCGATGTCACTTTAAGAATAAAAATCTCTTTTAAAGGATAATACGATCAAGAAAGGAGACCCATTCATGGGCAATTTGTGATACGTAATTCATGCACGATTACGTGGCGAAGGGATTGCAATTTTTGTCTTTTAGTTTTTCTTTTTTTTTCTTTTTTCTTTTTTTTTGTACAAAACACAAAATAACGAGAACAATGATAGCCAATGAGATCAAATTACATAAGTGACAGTTTTCTTTTGTAAGTAGGTAAGTACATAAGTGGATACGTGCTTAGTTGGGGAAACAAAAAAAAAAAAAAAACAAATAAGAAAAGAAAAAGAAAAAGTACAATCTGATTTGGAATCTGATTTGCATTAATAAAAATCTTCAATGATTTATATGTATGTCGAGGAAAAAAATAATTTTGAAGGAAACGAAAAATTTTTATTCGATTGCCATGCACATCGAATGATTTATGATCTTGCATGTTTTTAATATTTTAATTGAATGCTATGATATATATTATATATATAAAACACTACGAAGTATTTCTTTTTTGCACTGTAACACTTTACGTTATTTGATATTTAATATTTTAACGATGCAAATATTTTTTTTCGATTGCAAATTTCACGACACAAATTTTCAATATTTTTTTTCATCGATCCAATGTTAACATATATATACTTATATATACTTTCGATTAATTTTACTTAACTCGTTGGTATGGTGCGTATGTATGTATGTTATGTACGTGTATGTTATGTACATATGTATGTATGTATGTATGTACGTTTGTAACTCGTAACTCTCGAGGAAGCGTTCGTTTTCGTTGAAACGTGAAAGCGTGCGAAACTTGCAACAATCGATCCTACGTCTAACTTTAAATTGGTTTGGATTATTCCCCCAATCCTCCAACAATGTATGTATTATTTTTCTTTTTCCGACATACTTTTTATCCGTCATTTTGTAATGGTACTTTCGTTAAAAAAAAAAAAAAAAAAAAAAAGAAAATAACGAAAATTTTATTCGGTTTTATTTATTTATTTTTCTTTTTCCTATCGAAAAGTTAAAAACGAATATTCGACAGCAAAGATTTGTAAGATACTTAAAAAAAAAAAAAAAAAGAATAGAAAAGAGAAATTTTACATGAATTTCATTAGAAATATTTGAACTTATAGATTTTATAATCTGCAAAAGAAAAGGGAAAAAGAACGAACAAGGAAATTAGCCAAAAAAACAAAAATTTCGAGTGATTGATCGCCTTTAAAAAAAAAAAAAATCATTTTGAAATTTTGCGACCCACCTGGAAACCTTTTCAATTTTAACAGACTTACCTTTACACGAAATTAATTATTTACATTATTCATAGGGAAGATTATATAATATTGAGTTTATTATACAAATTTTTTTTTTTTTAGAGAGACAGGGGAAGGTGGGTCCGTAAAAAGAAATTTCCTGGTCTTGTTGATTAACGATCCTCAAAAAAAAAAAAAAAAAAGAAAACAAAGAAAAAGATTAGTTTCGAAAATAATCCCTAACGAGAGATATTAATTGATTTTTAAAATCACCTATGAACCATATCGATCCGACGTATTAATTGTCAAAAAAAAAAAAAAAAAAAATAGATAAAGAAATGCTTTGCTCGTTAAAATAATTGCAACATTTCATCGATCATTCGCGTTCGTTAGGATCAAAATCCAAAAAAAAAAAAAAAAGAAAAAATAACGAAAAGAAAAAAGAAAAATAATAATCACGAAAGCATAGTCTGTCGCAATGTAAAAAAAAAAAAAAAGAAAAAAAAAGAAAAAAGAAAAGAAAGAATGAAATGTATTTTGTAACGTTTGACATTTAACAATAATTACGCGTTTGTAATTCTTCAATATTCGTAATTAAACAAATCCCCAGATTCTGTAAAGAATTTCTTTTTACTTTTTCTTTCTTTTTTTTTTCTTTTTTTTTCGAACAGCGCGCGCTATCCTTTCTTTTGCTTTTTTTCTTGCTCGATTTGCCCGACTGCTCTTCTCGTATATACCCCCCCCACCCACACCCCCCTTTCGCTCCATCACAAATGATTCACGACTAAATGTAATAATAACGAAATCATTTTCGTAGAAAACGAATAATAGATTCTGAAATAGTTGGTGGTGAGAGAAGACGTACGTACGACGTTCCTACCGCGTCGATTTTCTCGACGACAGTATGATGCTGCAGTTTCCGCGTTAGATAAAAAAGCATTAGAAACACAACAACTTCCAGAGTAAAACCGATCGGCAAATGTACGCGATCGTAGGATGTAATCAGTTCTTTCCTTTTTCCATTTTTTTTTTCCTTTTTTCCTTTATTTTATTTCCTCGATATTCTTTCCACCGAGACTTGCGACGATTTTTCTTCTTCCTTTTTTTTTTGTTTTTTTTTTTTTTTTTTTTTATTTAATTGCTTCTTCGTATCTTTTATCCTATATTTATTCGTCCTAATCTCGCATCCTTCTATTATTCTCGATCGAAGAAACGAAAAGTCGATCCCTCCACGACGAAAATCGACTAACGAAATTTTTATGATTTTTAATGATTTTTTCATCGTTTTTTATATAATTTTTTTTCTTTTATAATTTTAATTCTTTTTAATAATTTTTCGCCATACACCGCGTATCCAACGCCTACGAAAGAGATGATTAAAAAAAAAAAAAAATAAAAGAAGAATTTTTGTTGTCCTATTACCCGAGACATTTGCGAAATTTATTTGATTTGATTTGTATTGCTTTATTTTTTTTTTTTTTTTTGTTTATCTCAATCCTTCAGGAGAAGAGAAAAAATCGACGAGTACGATTTTAAGGACGATCTTATATTGGATTTATCGTTCGACTCGGATCGAGTTTTGTCGATTATCGTTTTAACATGAATGAGTACGAATAAAAGGACGTTTCTCTTGCATTAAAAAAGAAAAAAAGAAAAAAGAAAGAAAAAAAAAAAAAAATAGAAGGATAAAAATAAAAGTCGAGAATTTCACGTTGCGAAGATCGCAAGTGAATTCTATTGGATTTACCGTTGCGAGAAGATGGAGACGGGTATTGGACAATACTTTAGCGTGTACACTTGGCAAACACTTGCATTTTCCTTTGTACCTTCTAGAAAGTATATTTCTCTCTTGGTCTTTCACGTCGTTCATTCGTAGCCTTACGACTACACCATCCTCGTCGTTGTCGTATTCGTCTTCGTCGTTGTCGTTGTCGTTGTCGTTGTCGTCAATGATTTCTTTGTGAAATTCTTTCAAAGCCATCTGTCTAATGCACGGCTAATTAACGCTCCGATGATTTTATCTAACGCTTTAACTACACCTAAGACAATCCCGTAAGTAATTCCTTCCTCCCCCCCCCTTTTTTTTCCTTTCCTTTTTTCTTTCTTTCTTTCTTTCTTTCTTTTTTTTTTTTTTTTGTTCCTTCCATTTTATCAATCTTTATTCGAAATTATAATTGAACGACACGTATGTAAAATTATTTATTTATGTAGATGGGTATGTATAAATTTTGTAATTGCTTATGTATCGTACAATGTATGTATGCATGTATGTATGTATGCATGTATGTGTAATAAAATTGTCATCACTTTAAGATTCAATTCGAATCCAAAAAGGAATATGAAAAATGAAAAAAAAAAAAAAAAAGATTCATTTAATATTTCTAATATTAATGATATGTATCTATGCGTCCGTGTAACCAAGTATGTATCCATGTATGTATCTATATGAATATAAATTCATCTTTATACATCTAATTGTAAACTCAATAAACTCACAAGCTCGAGAAGGTGAAAGCGAGCCACTGATGCCAATACCACACGAATAACTCTGAAGATTTTAATGCGTCTTCTTCATATAATGCTACGCGCCAACGAGAGAGTATCGGACTCCGATCATTTACAGTAAAAAAAAAAAAAAAAAAAAGAAAAAAAAAATGGAAAAGAAAAAAAAATGAAACGGAGTTATCTCTTTGTATTTAATTTCTTTTTCTTTTTTTTCTTTTTTAATTAACACGTGGTAATACAACGAACGAATAAATTAACTCCATGACGTACGATGACTAACGCATTCTCATTTTTTTTCGACTTCCTCGTTTCTTTTTTTCCTTTTTTCATTTTTCTTTTATTTTTAGCGAACTATACATCGACCATCGAAATATTTTTTGCAAAAAGAAAGGAAAGGAAAGAATCGTACGAAATGTTAAACGACAATTGGTAATCCGATTAATTAACTTTTATGTACCAATCGAATGAACAACACGCGATATTTTATGCAAAATATCGAAAGAAATGATTCGCATTCGGTTAGGATAATGTTTAACGTTGAATTAATAAATAATTCTTACGATTGATCATTTGAAATAGAGTTCCATGATTATCGACGATAATAATACGTGCGATGATGATAAAAGGACAAGAAAAAAAAGAAAAAAAAAAGATATGTAGATGAAATAACGATTATGGATCGAAATATTAAATCTCTCGCGGGATCCTTGAATTTATAAAAAAAAAAAAAAAAAAAAAAAAGAAGAAGGAACACATCGATCATCGTTACGGTCGTTCGAGGCGGACGTTCGAAATCGAAAATATTATTTG
>OU426852.1:9309133-9314133 GCA_911387685.1 Dolichovespula media | reverse complement strand
TATATAAATATATATATATAGTTGGTCTTTTTCCTTTCCCCGATACTCACTTCTTCCACCACCATCTTTCCTGTTCTTCTTTAAACCTTCTCTCACTCGCTCCTTCGAGAGTCGATGGATCGACGATCTCGCAAGATCGACGACTTTCGAGACTTCTTCGGTCAGTGGTAACAGGTGATACGTCAGAATGAGCACGTTCGAAGCAAACGGGTCATGATCTTGGAACTTCTTTCTTGGAAAGCTTACATTACGATATTCGATAGACACATACACACACACACACAGAGAAAATTTCATAATTATTTATAACAATATTGCAAATTACATCCCACCTTTGCCCCCCGCTTTTTCCCAAACAATCTTTCTCCGAAATATTCACAACGTTCATCGTAAAGAATGAATTTACTCGAAACGACCTTGAAAAAACACGATCGTTCATTGGTCCATAATACGCATTACGAATATTTCTCTCTCTCTCTCTCTCTCTCTCTCTCTTTCGAAAATATATTCGATAGAAATAAAATTTACTTTACGACGTTCCTCGCGAAGAGGCGCAATTTCGTTTCTTTCTTTTTTTTTTTTTTTCCTTTTGTATCGTCCGACACAGCCTCAAAATCACTTTCTCCTCCTTCAAGAATGAAAATTATTGAATGTTCGTGAGATGGGAGTGAAAAAGAAAAAAAAAAACGTAATTTTCACGTCAATGTCGTCCGTAGGAAAAGAAAAATATAATATCCCGTACCCATTGAATATTCGAACGAGAGCCAAATAAAGAGTCGAAACATACTTTTAGTCGTGTTAAAATATTTGAGTTAAGCTGTTATGTGTTCGACTTGACAATATATGTAAATGTCCGTCTTCCCCTTTTCATATTTGTAAATCCAATTCGTTCTTAGATTATCGTTCGTAAGAAAAGAATCTTTTATTCCTTTTATTGAAATTTCTTTCTTTTCTTTTTCCTTTTTTTTCTACAAGACAGCCGTACAAAAGTATAATGAATGAATTGAGGAGGCGATATAAGACAGAGAGAGAGAGAGAGAGAGAGAGAGAGACTTATTATAAATATATTATGCAGAGTAAATACATAAGTACATAAACATATATATATATTCTCGTTTGAGGCTAATCACTGTGACGATATCCGGATGGTGTTTTCGACGAACGATTTGTAATAGAATAATCTACGTAGATGTAACCACACGTAGTACATACACACACACACACATTTATATATATGTATGTATATATGTATGTATATAGATGACGTGTAAAATACTCGTGAATATTTTCTTAACAAATCTTACCTTGTATGGCGTTGATAAGAGGTTACGTGGAATTTCTCGGTAAGTAACATGAGCTTTTTTTTTTACTTTTCTTCTTCTTTCTTTCTTTCTTTTTTCTTTTTTTTTTTTTTTTTTTTCATTAGCGTCAGCATTCACCGTAATGTGAGTGCGTGTGTGTGTTCGAAACATGACAAAGCACATTTCTCTTTTTTCCATTTCTTCCATTTTGTCTTTTTTGTTTTTTTTTTTTTTCCCCTTCGAAACGACGTTTATCGATATCGACGTAAAAAAAGGGAGAAGGAAGAAAAATGAAAGGAAAAAATAAATAAACGAAAAGAAAAGATCCCGCGTTACTTCTTATTGTCAAAAAAAATATCGATCGTTATATCTTCGTTATTTTTATTTTCGCATTCCTGATCGCTTTAACGGCAACCTTCGATAGATCCTTCTCTCGTTATATCCCTCACATTTATTAATTCTTTATCTTTATCTTCATCCCTCCTCTCTTCCCTCCTTTATTTCATTCCTTTCCTTCGTCTCCACCATTTTCCTTTTTATAGCATTTTTCGATCGGGTCGACGAAGGTTAGGACAAAGATTTATTAAAATAAGAGATTGATCCTTCTTCGAGCGTTTTTACGATCGACGATGAAAAAGATATAAAAACAGACACACACACACACAGAGAGAGAGAGAGAGAGAGAGAGAGAGAGAGAGAGAGAGAGAGAAAGAGAGAGAGAGAGAGACAAAGAATCGCGTTGGTCTCTTACGTTAACATTTCATTGACCTATATCCTCCGAGTCACGTAATTGCGATCAATGTCGACGTAAATGTTATAATGATCACGACAAAAAAAAAGAAACAACAAAAAAAAAACAAAGGAAAAAAAATATAAGGCGAGATAGGAATAATAAAAAGGAAATTTTGATTTGAATCGAGGACTTTGATCTTCTAAACGCATACACATACACGCGCATATATACATATATGTATATATATATATATATATATATATATATATATATATATATATATTAATAATAAAAAAATTAAATTAAAAAATTAATTTAATATTATAAATAAATCATAAGCGTGAGCCATATAATTGGAATCATATCAACGTCAATGATATAATAAGTTGAAATAAGAAAATGATAAATAAATAAATAAATGAATGAATGAATGAATGAATAAATAAATAAATAAATAAATAAATAAAAAAGAAATGAAATTCGAATTAAATCGAGTACGCAAATACATATGTATATACACATTACACACCTATGCGTAACCCATTTGTTCGAAATTAATCTCAGTCATTGAATAAATCTAACATGAAATTTCATGGCCGATGATTTTGTTTATTAACGGGTCTCGCATCTTTGGCGTGTGTTTCTTTTTTCTTTTCTTTTCTTTTCTTTTCTTTTCTTTTCTTTCTCTCTATGTTTTCTTTTCTTTTTTTTTTTTTTTTCTTTTTTCTTTGGCTCGAACAATAATGCCAGTTCGTACTTATGAGCATTCACATAAGACATTAGCTGGCCTATCATAGTAATGCTAATGGACTAGTTGCTAACGTTAATGTCGAGGAAGAAAACGGACTACGTAATGCATAGTCTCTAACTAGAGGAGAAGGCGAGTATTAAATCTGAGTATAATATGTGCAGATACTTTACTTTTGTTATTCATGTTGGAGAGAGAAGAGAGAAGAAAGAAAGAGAGAGAGACATACATATTTATGTATGTATATATATATATATGTGAGTATTTATTTAAATGAACGAATAATTCATATTCCTTCTTGAGCGGATAATTCCCAATGACGTCATAGAATTAAAAGAATATAAATTTGTTATGTTACTTTTTTTTTTTTTCTTTTTAGATAGAATGCAAAGTTCTGTGTTATTTATTTTATATGCGCATGTATGTGTATATACATACATACATACATATATATATATATATATATATATATATATATATATATATATATATATATATATTAAATATAAAATTAATGAATATATATATATATATATATATATATATATATATAGAATTAATTAATTAAATATAATATATATAGAATTAATAGAAATAATTAATTAATTTAAAAATAACGATTCATATCCAGATATATATATATGTTATATTTTATGTTATATTTTATATAATAATAAAAAAACACAATTTTTTATTATTATATAAAATATAACATATATATATGTATATATATCAGGATATGAATCGTTATTTTTAAATTAATTAATTAATTCTCCTTCTTCAGTGAATTATTATTTATTACATCCATAGAATTATAAGTACATTTTTTTATTCCTTTAAGCTCGATTTTCATTATTTTTACGTCATTCGTTAATTATCGCATACACGTGACTGCAAGCATTTGCCGTAATCATTTTCATTTATTTATTATTTTTTTTTTTTTAATTAATTAATTACCTAATTTTCTTTCTAAAGTAAATTATATATTAGATTATATCATATAAAATAAAATTAGAAGTATTGTTACGTGATGAAAATTATTGAAGTTACATCTTTGTTATATCATTTATCAATCTTATACGTACGCGTATGTACTTACACGTAATTTTCCACATACGATTATTTATTTATTTATTTTTTTTTTTTCAATCAATAAACAATTGTGAGAAGACGTACGTTGGCGTGAAATCGAAGAAAACGATTTTTTGATAAGTTAAATATTAATTTTTACTTTTATTATTATTCTTATTTATTTATATATATATAATATCCAATCCATATATATATATATATATATATATATATATATATATATATATACATTGTATTTATTTTCCCTTTCTTTTATAAATAATACAAAGTTCAAAATTGTTAATAAAATATATATACATATATATATATATAAATATATCGGTAGGATCGATCGATTTTAATGGATAAAACCCGTTAAAGATATATATATATATATATATATATATATATATATATATATATATATATATATATATATATATATATATATATATATATATATATATATATATATATATATATATATATATATATATATATATATATATAGAGAGAGAGAGAGAGAGAGAGAGAGAGAGAGAGAGAGAGAGAGAGAGACCTTCGTAGTTCGTAGTCATTAGAAGTCTCGATGTCACCGTCGATAGTCGCTTCGAGGATTCCCGAGCGGATCGGTAGCTTCATTTCAGGTCAAGAAGTGGCGACCATAACAGTGGTCAAGACGGTCTACACTTTCCCTAACATTGCACAACGTGGTTACTGGTACACTGACGTAACCGAAAGTCTGATTAAATAACGTCGAATTATTCACCCCCTATATATATATGTATATATATATATATATATATATATATATATGCAATTTTTTTTTCTGAATCATCGTTAGAAGACTCATTTTCATGATTATTTAGGATTAAGATTTTTCATCGTTCTAAATCATGTAAGGTTTATCACGTAGACATATACATACATGTATATATATGTGTGTGTGTGTGTGTGTGTGTGTGTGTGTGTTTGTGTGTAATGAGAATTAATATAATTTAATATATATATATATATATATATATATATATATATATATACATAAATGAAAGAAATTATAATGATTATTATTAATTTTAAAAATAATAATCGAACGTTATTGGTTCACTGTGTACCATCGGAAAATGGTGAAACTAATATTTACCTA
>OU426852.1:9296633-9304133 GCA_911387685.1 Dolichovespula media | reverse complement strand
CGGTAAGAACACAATGGCGTCATTGAGAACGTTCGGAAAAAATCAAATTCCGTCAATAGCTTCGTTTTTATCGGTAAATAAATTCTGTCTATGGTACGGACAATTAGAAGAATCAAACGTATCATTGGACGAAACATTCGTTCTTTTTATTCCTTCGATATTATTTAAAAAAAAAAATAAATTAAAAGCTCCGAAGGTAACTCGCGTGGTCTCTACATTATCGACGGGAATTTTACATATTAAATGTTCGTTTCAGTGTAATACAATTACGTTTTTTATTTTACTCATACGGTAACTTGGACGATAAATCTACATTATCGACACAAAAATTTCAATAAACAAAAGTATTCATTGCGATTTTCGTATATGTTTGTTTATTTGATTTTTTCTACTTTCTTTTTTTATCAATTAGGTTAGCTAATTAACTCTTCAATGGTGATATTATTGAATTGAAGACGTATCTCACGATACCGTTCCTACAAGCTTACGGATACGTCCATTGAACATATATATTATTGGAAGAGCCAAGAAAAAAGTAAAATGAAGTGTTTAAAAGTTTTATGCATTATTTCTGTCCTCTTTTATCGTACGAGTAAATATCGATGATTACCGACACGACGAGTAACATTTTACGTTGAGTGAATCAAGACTGAGTAGCGTACGTTGTGACATCTCTCGGAATATCAAGGAACTCTGTTATATGCAATTACATTCGTCGGTAAGGGGTATACCGATCGTATCGACGAGCGATCGTTTTCGATGCAACCATACACATAGAAATATTGAAAGGATTGCTTATTATTGAACGATCAAACTACGCGTGATATTACGAAAATTCCAAACGTTCATCTTCGACCTTCTACATACACATCCACATTTCGATATATATATATATATATATATAATTATTATTGCAGAAGAATTATATCATCGAAGACATTTGATTTTGTATGTACTTACGTACGTTCGTATAAAAAGAAAAAAAAAAAAGGAAAAAAATTGAAAAAAATGACTTCTATAGATTATTCCAACTTTGTATGATACAAATGATTATTACGCATAAAGATACATTATTCAAGGAATTATCAATTGCAAAAGATCTTTGCAACCTATTTTCTTTCAATTTTTAATAGAGGATACGTGTGTATATATATATATATATATATATATATATATATGTATATATGTATAAGCACATATTAATTAGTTCCATAAATGATACATGCATATGTATGTTAGTCAGACGGACTATCCTTTCACTGAATCTACAATTGGTAGGCACGATCTAGTAAACTGTAAACTTATTCATCAGAGTTGTTGGTCACTGCCGACGACCACTTTCACGTGCAGTTACGAACACGACTCCGTGCATTAAAAGGCATGCGTAGCCCAGTCACAATTAGATTCGCGGGAATTGAAATTCAACGAAGATTCGACGTTCTTTCTTACAAATTTTATTATTTTTCTTTTTTCTTTTTTTTTTTTTTTCATCCGAGTAGAATAATATTCTCGCTTCATTCTTTCTCGTTCTTTTATTTATTTATTTTTGTCATATATATATATATTTTTTTTTTGAGACTAATATTTTTAATTTTATTTTCTTTTTCTTTTTTTTTCATTTTACTTAATCCAAAGAGAAACGGCAATTGGATTCAAATTCGCCACGTAAGAAACGTAAATAAAAATATAAGATAACATTTAAAGAATATTACGAGTTAACTTAATTTCGTTTGTCTTTGTTCGTTATTTTTTTCTTTTCCTTTCTTTTTTTTTTGTGATTAACGTAATACAAAAAAAATCTTGTCAGATTCAAGAAAGTAAAGAAAAAAGAGAGAGTGAGAGAGAGAGAAGGACAAAAAATCGAATTCGTTTCCACGTAACCCACTTAGATAATAAGTATATATCGGATGGTGTTAATCGGAAACGAATGAATTCGAAATGGGCGAAACTTTATTGAAATAAAATTCGAATTATTACTCGTCGACACGTTCCTCTCGGAGATTTTTAATCGCCCTCTCGAAGAAGCTCGTCGGGGATCCTAGTGTTTAACGTTTAACATAAAATAAAAATTTGTATTCAAAAAAGAATTTCATAGATCCATTCATTGTCTACCGCTCACGTTCTTACAATTATGATTCTGGTGGAACCTTGAAAAGTGTACACAACAGAGGCACGATGAAAAAAAAGAAAAGAAAAGAAAAGAAAAGATAAGAAGAGAGAGAAGAAAAAAAAAAGGAAGAAGATTTTGAAAAAGATTCGCAACGAAAACAGTCGAGAACGTTCAAGGATCATTCCATGAATTCTTTTTTTTTATTTATTTTTTTTTCCCTTTCCTTTCTTCTTTCTTTTCCTTCAAATTATACGGCCACGGTATTGCGAATTTCTCTCGATATGGCACTTGTAGGGAGTTAGAAAAAAGAAAAAAAAAAAAAAAAGGAAAAAAGGGAAAAAAGAAAATGTAAGAAAAAATTCTTCTCGATGCATTTCGACTCGAATTGCGCGCCATCTTTCCCATTTTTTTTTCTTTTTTTCTTTTTTTATTCCTTTCATTCGTTCTTCCCACCCTATCATACGACAAGAAAAATATAATATTTTTGAGAAGAAAAAAAGAAAAAAAAAAAAACTCACTTCGTTATTCCGTCGCTCCAACTGAACATTTTCTTGATCTTTTCACGCTGTTTGGTGTCATCCTTGCTGAAGTCCGTCATTTTTCTCGATTCCTTCTTCGATTTCCTTGATTTAATCGTTGTTGTCGTGATCGATTCTTTTATTTTTTTTTTTTTAATGATTATTATTATTATTATTATTATTATTATTATTATTATTATTATTATTATTATTATTATTATGTTACGATCCTTCTCCTTTCAAAAGTAAACCGTTAAAACGAAAGGAACTTTCACGGGCGAATATTTCAACGGCCGAATCTCAATGTCGACACATTTTTTTCTCTTTTTCTTTTTTTTTTTATTTTTTTGTTTTGTTTTTACTCCTCTTTAACTTCCACTTTTCTCTCTCTCTCTCTCTCTCTCTCTCTCTCTCTCTCTCTCTCTTTCTCTCTGTCTTTCTTTCTCACTCTCTCGTCGTGTGTGTCTCCCTCCCCTCACCTCCGACTTCTCTCAAGAAATGAATCAACTCTTTCCAAGTATGGCACTGAAAAAGAAAGAAGAAAAACAAATGTTTTATCGAATCACTCCATTTGGCCCAATTACGTTTTTATATTGTTATGTAATCCAATTTGCGTTTTTTTTCTTTTTTTTTTACATTTATATATATATATATATATATATATATATAACGTTTTATATATATAAATATATATATAAAAAGAAGAATATACGTATATTAAATATAAAATTATATATATAAATATTTTATATATATACATATATATATATAAGGAAAAATATACGTATATTAAATATAAAATTATATATAGATTTTTTATATATATTATATATATATTTTATATATATATATATATATATATATATATTAAACGTTATACCGAAAGTTGTGTTTTTTGACTGCATCGATTACACATTATTAAAAAAAAAAAAAAAAAAAAAGGAAAAAAAAGGGAAAGTACGCTAAAGATAAACTCGTAACAAACGAGACAAATCGTTCGAACGTCTTTTTCTGTTCTTCCTTTTTTATTTTCATTTTTGTTTTTTTTTTTTTTACTTTCTTTCCTCTCCTCGATATACGTACGTATAAATCGACACGGGAGGATAAAAATTTTCTAAAAATCCCAATCGCTTTTCGATCGTTAAGATAATTTCGAACGTCGAAAATATTTTCCTACGTCGTCACGTTAAACGAATGATCAAAATGTTGTTCCTTCTTTTTTTTTTTTTTTAATTTTTATATTATCCTACATACTAAGAAGAGTCAATTAATTCAATGATAACGTAGAAAGTGAAATGAAAAGTAAAATGCGATGAGCAAAGACGTTGATTCTTTTTTTCTCTTTTCTTTTTTTTTTTTTTTTATATATATATACATATATAATACATGCAAAGAAAGCGTGTGATTTCTATTTCTTTGAATTCTCTAGAGGCAATTAAGAAAGAAAATCAAGAGATTCTATACGTATTCCAATTTAATCGTTAGAGCGAACTGTGTACGTACATAAATCATTTCGTGTAAGATAATATCCTATATAAAACGTAGATAATGGAGGATCCACGTTAGGTGGGATAACGAATGATCTTAATTACAACAATGGATGAATCTTGACATCGTACTTCGCTTAGATAATTAAAAAATGAAATGTGTCTCGACTACGTAAGTTCCCATTGAACGGAAAACTTCGTGAATATTAAAGAAGTAAAAAAATTTTCATCGCATTCGCAACTCAGACGCGACACCGTTTCTTTTCTTTCTTCTTTCCTTGTCTCTCTTGTTTGTTTGTTCGTTTGTATTTTTTTTTTAGCTCCGTCCGTTTCTTTTTTTTGTTTTTTTTTTTTTTTATAACCGGCATTGACTTTTAAAGCACGAAAAACGAACTCTCGAAGCGTTTCGGCCATGTTTGATTTTTTAGTCTCCCCCACAACCCCAATACTTTTTTGTTTCTTTCTTTTTGTTTTGCTCCTAAAAAGCAGATTAGATACGTTAAGTAAAAAATTTTCTTTCGACAGAAAAAATTTTTAATTAATTAATTAATTAGTTACGAAATATATATTTATTTTGCAATTAATTTTGTAATTATTTGTATTCTTTATAACAAAAAAAATATATATATATTAATCTTAGTAAATTTGATTTTACTTTTTAAATATCTTTCTGGGTTAAGAATTTGTCCTTGACAGACAAAATGAAAGTGTCTGTTGTGTTAGTACACACCGACAAGTTTATTAATACTAGAAGAGACATCGTGAAAAGGGGTCAGTGTACCTCTAACACCTCCTTAGTTCATTTTTTACCCGCACTGGTCGCTACAATCGTACGAAATTATATTATATCCGATGAATAACCTTCAAAACCGGCCCATTCCGAAAGAAAATATTTACAAAGCGTGCAATATGTTTTACGCTTCTTCACGATCAATAAATATTACCTGACCCTGTGTGAGTGTGTGTGTATATATATATATATATATATATATATATATGTACATAATTCAAAAAAAATTTACATAAATTTCATTGATGGTTCTATGTACACCTACCATATTTGTACGTGTGTGTAGGGGAGGAGGTTGTATGTGTGTGTGTAGTAACATCACACATATAAAAGTATATTCTCAGGTGTATTTTTAAGAGAATCTTATTGGATATTCAATAAATAATTCATTTAAACCTGTGAGACTACGCGTTAGCTTCAATTATGAAAGTTATTATTTAGAATTAATAACCTAGATAAATAAACGTGTTTCAAATATATATATATATGTATGTATGTATGTATGTATGTATGATGTATGTATAGCGTATCATTCATAAATAGATAATCGAAACAGGTTCTCTAGTTGGGAACAAATCGAAGAATATGACAAATAAATATGATGCGTATCAAATGTATTAATGTGTAACGTATGATCGCGTACCGTGTGCGTATTATATAGTAATTATTGCGAAAAAAACAACAACAAAAAATAAACGAAAAATAAGAGAAAGGAAGAAAGGCGAGAGAGAGAGAGAAATCATTTCAAATAGAGTTTTACATTCGTAAATACGATATTTCTCTCCGTAAGACAATTTATATTACACGAGTATTTGTAATATTTTCATTTCATTTCTTTCTTTTCTTTTTCTTTTTTCTTTTTTTTTGTTTAAAATATACACAGCGGCCATTTGCTTTTCTTTTTCTACGTACGATCGATCAACAGATACGCACCCGATCACGTGGCTCCTTTCGATGCGTGGAATACATAATAAAATCGAATTATATACTTTTCCGTGTCAATACTAATCGTTCTTTTTTTATCATTATAATATTAATCGTTCCTTTTTATTATTTTCCTTTCTCTTTTTTTTTTTTTTTTTTTTTTTTTTTTATTTAAAGAAACGATCTGTGCTCTCGTCGCAGTAAACAGATATTTTTACTTTGAAACGTAACAAATGACGAGGAACAAGGAAAGAGAGAGAGAGAGAGAGAGAGAGAGAGAGAAAACAAAAGGAAAGAAAGAAAGAAAAAACGCACTATTACTATATCACTTCTTAATTACAACTTTATAATAAAAAAAAAAAAATACTCCGTAAAAATTCAAACGATCGAACGAACGTGAACAACAGGATAATTAATGTTTGGAGCGTCTCTTTATACAATTTTGTTTATTATCCTTTTATTGTATTGTAATAATTATTTTTATTTTCTCTCTCTCTCTCTCTCTCTTTTTATTTATTTTTTTAATCTATTTTCTTTTTGTTTTTTTTCTCTCCTTTCGAAACAATTATCACTTGGGATCTTATAGAATCATTTTTGTAATATCTACACGTTTTAAGGGTAGAAGAATTAACGATACCACGGTAGATTTTTTGGGTTTAGTATGTTGCAATAATATGAAAATAATTTCGCAAAATATTGACAAGGTTGATGGTAAAATGCTTAGATACGTCACTGTACACGGGAACGAAAGTATAATCTCTCTACGGATCCATCGTATATTGAAGGTCAAAGAAGAAATTTCTACGAACCTTTCTTTCATCTTTGCGATTATAATATCGATCTCTTTACACATACGTCCCGTATAATTCATTAATTTTTTTTATCGGTTGTAAATACATAAAAAAAAGAAGAAAAAAAAGAAAAGATGGAAAAGAATCACATTGTCTTAACATGGCGCTCGAGCTACGATATCATTTCTAAATACTCAAATCAGTAAAAAAAAAAAAAGAAAAAAAAGTAACGATCCGATTGTTATTTAAACAAATAAAATCTTTTAATAGGCGAACATGTTCGTGGATCGTAGTTTCGATGATACATCGTAAAAATTATTATCACAAATGGCCGCGATTTGATCGTGGACAAGTCTCTACGTGAGTTTGAAATATTAACGAGATACATCAAGGAGAAAGGGAACAATCGGTTTGATCGATTTCTTTCATCAAATATTTCTTTCCTTTTTATTTTTTGTGTGCGTGTGCCAAGAGAGAAAAGAAGAAAAGGGAAAGAAAGGAAGGAAGGAAGGAAGCAAGGAAGGAAGGAACGAAAGAAATTCATTGAAACGAAACAATATTTCTTTGCGCCAAATTGAAAATAAGAAGAGAATAAAACAATATAAAAATAAAATAATGGACGAACTCTATCGAAGCGAAGTAAAAGTATGGTGGGGCGGTCGGGGGAGAGGGGGGGGAGAAAAATACCAGTATTTTTATGTGGGACAGAGAATCGTTATAATCGGATGTACTGTCCATTTCAGTTTAATGTCTGACATTACAATAAATATTTCCATACGACATCGTACGATTTTGAATTCGATTCTTTTGCGCCTGAAATTAGAAAAGAAAAAAAAAACAAAAACAAAAAAAAAGAAAGAATAATAATAAAAAAAACAAC
>OU426852.1:9256633-9289133 GCA_911387685.1 Dolichovespula media | reverse complement strand
ACTTTGATTGATTTATTTATTAATTTATTTTTTCTTTCGTTTTGTTTCTCTTTTTTTTTACGCGTTCATCGTCGCGCATGAATAGAAAAAAAAAAGACGTTGCCGTCGGCTGTAATTTTATCGCGATTTATTGCGCGTCGTTTTATCACAGAGAAATGATAATAAGGAAAATAAGATCGATTAAGAGAGAGAGAGAGAGAGAGAGAGAGAGAGAGAGAGAGAGAGAGAGAAAGAGAGAAAAAGGAAAGAAAAAATAAAAGGTAAAGGAAACGTTTTTCGTTATCGATATGTAATGTCGGATGGTAATTATCGTTTTATTTTTGTACGCGTTTTTGACGTCATCGTGCGTTTTTTTAAATCGAGCCGCGTGAATATAACGACAAAAAGGAATGAAAATACGTAAGGAAACGCGTAAAGGGAATTGAATAAAAGGGGTACGTCCCTGTTACGCCATTAATGCTCCCGATTAGAACAACATACATTACATATATGTACACACGTACGTACTACAAGTGTACGGATACATGTATACGTGTGTACGTATACGTTGATCTTAGGTGTGGGAATGGTAAACGAAAGTGCAAAACCACGTACGTACGTCGACGACTGTGATGATCTCTTCCATGTACGAGAAGGGGAGCGGCGGACTCATGCGAGTTTAGTTCTTTACCTGCCGACCAACTTACCATTACCAGCGATTAATTTCCATGTAACCTTTTCTTCTATTCCGACGATAGGAATGCGCTGTTGTTAGTTGGGTAGGAAATAATAACGTTGAAAGGAAAACAAAAAGAAAGAAAAATAAGCGATTCTTTTTTTCTTTTATGCTTATCCTCATTTTTCTTTTTTTTTTTTTTTTTTTTTTTTTTTTTAATTACGTTCGCTATCGTTTTTATACCATATTTTTATACCGTATTTCTTAAAAATTATTCTGTTTTCTCTTTTATCTCTTTTTTTTTTTTTTTTATTTTTTTTTTTGTAACGATCACGCGTATATCCCATTTGTATTGTATACGGGGTATCTTTCAAGGATTATTCCATTTATTAATTACGATATATCGTGGATAGATATTGTAAGAGGGTCATGTTAAAAATGTATTGAAAAAAATATATCGAGATTTATTACTAATGTATGTTATATCGTTGATCGATGTCAATGACAATAAATCGATATAATAATCGTGCGTGCTAACGTACTTACATAAATCGAACGAGAACAAGTTGTCGATCGTCGAGCGATTAATTTATTTCATTCGGACGTGAGAATTGTAATATAATAATAATAATAATAATAATAATAATAATAATAATAATAATAATAATAATAATAATAATAAAGAACGAATTTATTCGACGTTTACACTAATTCCTCTGTTCCTATGTTTTGTATTATTTTTTTTTTCGTTCTTATCTTCAAGATATCGTGTATCGATTGACACTTTTAATTCATACCTTTTGCATTAAAAAACGATCGATTTTCTAAACACGTTTCACTTGTCTCTTGCCGACAACAACGACGACGATGACGACGATAACAAAAAGATATACCATCGATTTATAATCAAATACTATGCTAATACGATACTAGAATGAAAATCTATGCATTTTCGCATAAATTGTATTTAGTTGTGTGCAAATGACGATATGACACGCCGTTTAATCTTCGGCCGTAAAAAAAAAAAAAAAGAAAAAAAAAAGAAAGAAAGAAAGAAAGAAAGAAAGGAAAGAAAGGAAAGGAAAGAAAGAAAAACATGAACGGTCTTCGCATTCCATTTGAAAAATGATGATTACGGAATGCTAGTTGGATTAACATCCTAGTGAGTACGTATGTACATCATACGAAATGAATATATATCGCGATGATAATTAAATTACATCTTTCATTGAAACTGCACATTGCGGCTTTCTTATTTTTTTTTTTTTTTTCTTTTTTTTTTACGTGATTTACGTAAAACACGAGTACGATACGTGAAAATATTTAACAATCGAATGAATCATATAATATTGAAATTATAGTTCAAATTCGTACAATATTTATGAATCGTTAAACATTTCTTTACGACGAGAGAATTGTTTTGATTCTTTAAAATCAAAAAATTTTTTTTACCTCTTTAAATCACAATGAAAGGAACGAAATGAATGAATACGAGGACAAACGCAAACGCACAAAACTCAAAGTCTAGCAATATAAATGCTGGCAAGTGGTCTCCAATCTTTTTTTCTTTTTTTTTTTTTTTTTTTTTTTTATTATAGCAACGAATCAGATAAAATATGACAGGATTGAATATGATCGAGAAGATTCGAGTATTAATAATAGAATAATAGAATCGAACAAACTTGAATAAGATCAGATAAGAATTTGAAAATCTTTGTGCGAAGGTATAAAGAAAAATAAAACAAAATAATAATAATAATAATAATAATAATAATAATAATAATAATAATAATAATAATAATAAAATAAAAAGATATCAGCGAAATGCGTGAATTGAAATGAACGGACCGATCTTTTTTTTTTCTTCAACCGGAACTTGATTGAAATCGTTTAACGATAAGAAAAAAAAATAAATAAAAAAAACGATAAAATATTTGGGGGAACGAAAGAATTTATATGGATGTTTATATGGATATTATTAATTTATACGTATATATACGTATGAATGTCTTTTATTCTTTTTTTTCTATTTTTTATTTTTTATTTTTTTTTTCCTTATATCGGAGGATCGATTTTTTCGCTCAACTAGAACTTAATTATAATTCATCAAGGATGATCAGTGAAATATACTTCCTGAATCATCACTCTCGTATCTCTATTCTCCGTTGTTCGGAATAGATTAATTTGTTTATTCGAATCACGTATAGTGCCTACCATAAATATATGCGAGCCATTTTAGTTTAAACATATGTATTTATACACGCATGTAGTCTTGCCGGCGGTAAAAGTGTCTTATCGAATGGTATCGATTTTTATTTGTCGCATTCGGATTGCGTAGAATACTTTTTTTTTCTCTCTTTTTTTTTTCTTTTTTAATTAGGACGTGAACCATTTACGATGGAATATATTTTATTCGTATACGTACGTACGTACGTACATTAAAATTGATATGCAAGATATCGAACGTTATATATATACATTATTGTTGTGCATCGATTTATCATATTATTTTATTTTAATATATTTAATAATTAAATAATTAATATACATTTTAATATACGCATATATATGTGTGTGTGTGTGTGTAAATATATATATATATATATATATATACATATATAAAGTGTTACATTTAAAAAAAAAAAAAAGTATTCTTTGAAGAAACAATTATCGATTCACCGTGTCTGAGAAATGAAAGGAGTGAAAGAGAAGGAAAAGAAAAAAAAAACAACAAAAAAATAAACAAATGAAAATAAAAAAAATGGGAAAAAAAGTAGATAGATAGATAGATAGATAGATAGATAGATAGATTAATAGATAGATAGATACTTTATTCCTCCCCTCAGGGTCTGAAGACGCTTTTTCAGAGGAGCGTACCCAAACCTAAGAAAAAAAAAAAAAAGAAAAGAAATATTTGAATAGGCAGTATTTTTATACGTCGTTTAAAATCTTACCATCTTATAGCTTACGCACTTTGATCATTCCATTATTCAGGAAGAGTCTCCTTGCTCTTAGCATACGAAGATATGGTCGTAAAAAAAAATTTAACGTTCGTCGAGGTTTTGTAAACCTTGCGAACAAAAAAATCCTCATAGTCCAGAATATTCGAGCGAATCTTTTCGGACGATATCGATTTCGCTGGGTAGAAATGAAAAAATAATAGAAAAAGAAATAAAAAGGAAAGAAGACAGATTGATAATTCGTTTGGGAGGACGAGTGAAATAAACAAAAAAAATCACATAAATACGCAAATAAGAAGATAGGAAAATAACGATGACGACGACGACGACGGCGTCGACGATAAAAATAAAGTAAACGAACGAAACGAATTCTTTTTTTTTCTTTTTTTATATATAAATTGTATAAAAAAGAAATATCGAGAGACCGAAAGAAAAAGGACGGAGTCACGTACGCTTTTATAACAACTCGGTGATATGCGGTACCTACACCGACAGTACCCAAGTTTTCTCTGATTAGAATCCAACGACTTCCGTATTTATTGCATTATTACAGTGCGCTTCACCGAGAACGACGTTATGTCAACGTTCCTTAGAAAGCGATAGAAGTACCGATCGTGTCGAATCAACGTCGATTATTCCCCTCCCCCCGAAGCCCCACCCCACCATTCAATGACGTCCATTTCAGAACCGTATCTAGAGGATGAAAATTGTAGATTTTACGAATAGTTGCGCCTTAAACTTCAATATCTCTTCATTTCCTCCCTTTTTTATTTTTCATTACGATCACGAATCGTAATCGTTATCTCCCTAATGTAACGTAATATATTTATCGTAATATTTAATGTAAGTCGTAGTTCGTGTGATATATGTGTATGATATGTATGTGTGTACGTAAAGGTACTTGGTATATACGTGTATAATGTGTGTGTGTGTGTGTGTGTGTGTGTAAAAAAAATAATATGTAAATAAAACAATATATATACACGTATATATTTTTTCTTCCCCCGTTTTTTCTTTTTCTCTTTATTTTTTTTTTTTTATTTTTTTATTACGACCTTGCCTCCCTCTAATTAATTTTTTTCGAATCGAGTTTTCTACCTATGCACTCCAGAAAATAAAAAAAAGGGAAAATTTTCTTCGGCAAAATTTCTACTCTCTTTCGGATTTCTCTTTTACGGTTACAAAATTTACATATATATATATATATATATATATATATATATATATATATATATGTATATATGTGTATATATGTGTATATATGTGTATATGTATATATAAAGAGAAGCGTTACACCGAGGGAAGGTCAAAATTTGTTTTAAATAATATTGACCGTCACATTTGATATCCTTCTCGAGATTTTTTTATCGAGATAATTATTTTTTTTCTTCTTCTTTCTTTTCTATTTTTTCTTCTTTCTTTTTCCTTTCTCTTGGAAATCTTAAAACCGAAAATTACAAGACCGAGGAGTCTCGAAATGAGGGTAATCGATATTTTTCGAATCATCCGTCCAGGAACTTTCGATCGGTCTAGAAATTTTTCGATCGATTCTGTATCGTTCTCGAATCGTACGACTTTCGACTACTTGGCACGGTTTTCTACTTTTTCCTTCCTTGCGGGAAGAAAATATAATTTTTTAATGGTGGACATGGGGGAAGAGGAAACGTGATAAAAGAGGAAGAGTAGAGTTTGGAAAGGAAAAGAGAAAAGAGAGAAAAAAAGGTGAGAAGGATCACAAGAAAGGGCAAGGAGTTTTGTCAAAAGTAATGAGAAAACAAAAAAAAAATAAAAACGAAAAAAAAAGAAAGAAGAAGAAATATTTATGTGTAATTTTGCACGCACAGGTGCAAACACTTACGTTGCGTAATTTTTACCAACTGGCCTTTCTGGTTGACATTGATGTCGTAAGAGTGCAATATGTGCACGGTGAAAGCTATAAACATAACCATTGATTATGCGACTTCGTAGTGCATACATAGTTCGCTCTACGTGACACGTGTTTAACATTTTCCGTCTCCAATTTGCAAACTCTAACTCGAAGAACGAAGATCCCCTAATAATTGGTCCTATTGTTATCCTCCGAAGTAATATGTAAGTCCTTGTTCATGTAATATATGTATATGCATGTAGTTTTACTTGCTATATACGTTTAATGTATATTATGTATTACGCGCATACATATTTTTATTTACCCATATTAGCGCGCGCGTGTACGTTTGAATGAATTTTCGAAATTTGGAGTCGGTCGTACCCCGAATTTATTAACAAGTTAAGAAATATGTATATAAATATATATATATTTATTAGTATTAAAATATAATTATTAATATAATATATATAATATGTTATTATAATATGCAATGTGATTATTATATTAATTATTATTATGATCACATTGTATATTAAATTGAAATATATATACATATATATATATATATATATACATATATGTATATATGTATGTTATATATTAATCCATATACATTTTACGTATATAACAGGTATATGTAAGTTACTCAAAACTCTATTACATTTATATATAGATATAATAATAGACAAAAATTTTTTCGAAGAAAAGTACTTCATTCAAGGAGACTCATGTATATTTCCAACTGTACGTAATATTATGGGTTTTTCAAATTATGGGGGTATCGCGTCGCCTTTTTTTTATAAATAAAAAAAACAATTGGACTTAATTGTTTTGCTTAAAAAAGAATAACACACACACACACACACACACACATATATATATTGTACATATGTGTATTATAATATCATCCTTGTGTTAATGAGTATATGCAAATAATGTTGGCGGTTAATAAATACATTTATTATATATGCCATATGTGTTGTTGGGTTTTACGAAACAAATTGAAAAAAAAAAGAAAATAAAAAAAAATGCAAGCTTGACATATTTTTCATTGCGACGCAAAATTAAGAACGCCATTGCGTCATAAAAAATTAAGAACAACGATTGAATATCTTTGAGGAATAATGACGTAATTTTTAAAATAAAAAAAATAAGAATGAGCAAAAAAGAAAAAGAAAAACGTTATTTTTCTTGAACAGCTTTAGCACGGAATAGAATAGAAAAGAAAGAGAGAGAGAGAAACTCCGAATCTGCTTCAAAATTTCTTTTTGTTTTTTTACTATAATTTACTTCGAGACAATTTTATAACTAAATGTATATATATATATATATATATTATATATTTATAACTAAATGTATATATATATATATTATATATTTATAACTAAATGTATATATATATATATACATACACATATAGTTACTACGAAATCGTATGATCCATACTTAGCTACATGTTTATAGTATTCATTGTGTACAGACATTGCACGATTACGACATCAATGTCAATCAGAAAGGTCAATCGATAGATTACGTTAGCATTTGTAGGAGCACGCGAGAGTCACCCGGTATAAATATAAACAGACACACACGTATCGGTCAATGCACTTTTAAAAATGAATTCATACGCCAGATGATAAACGATAGAAATTGAAATAAATACAATGAATATTAACTCCAATTTCAAAAAGAAAATGATCAAATAATTTGTGACGTCTCTTCTCTCTCCTTTCATTTTCTTTCTATCTTTCTTTCTTCTTATTATAAATTTTCACGTCGTCAAACGATAATATATTAATAACAAATGCTTTCTCTATTTTGCAAACATTTGCAACAGACAATGAATCTTTTACTTTCTCGTTAATACGTAGCTTTCGAGTCTAGTCTAGACGTTCTCGCAAAAGTGAAAGTCCAAGCTATATCGGATAAAAATAATTATTAATAATAAGATAGAGATAAGAAAGGAAAAAATAAAGAAGGAGAAAGAAAAGGGAGGAGGAAAAAAAAAAGGAAAGAAACGAAACGACAAGACGACACATCGTTCCAAACAACAAATTTATCGATTAATGTCGTTAAGAACTCGCAAGTTTTCGTTCGTTCGTGATGCTTCGTGTTCTTGAAAATTCTTTATTTAAAAAAAAGAACTTTCAAAGGAAACACTCGTAAAACGCACGATATTTATCTCACGAATTAATTATTTAACTCAATTATAATCGTTAACCTAATCGTCGATTAAAGATCGGTCGAATTAATTGAATTTAGAGATATCATGTTCACGTTTCATGTCAAAAAGTTTTGGACGAAGCATAACCTCCATACTCCATATTAAAAATTGTCCAATAGAATTATGCATGGTTTGGTTTTTGAAAGATATTTTTTTTTTTCGTTTCGTAAAAATACGATTGGACATTCTAAATAATACCGTTTATTAGCTGATTAATAAAATCGTTAAATATATATATATATTTTTTTTTTTTTCTTTTTTGTTATCAAATACATGAGGACCATTCCAGCTCATGTTTTACTCTAACAAATTAATTAAATTTAATTTGACAATAAGTTATACATAACTAACCAATAATGGCTCGTTATCGTCGTGGAAAATAAAATATTTTATAGACGTAATTAGCTTTAATGAAACTTAATGATCGATATTATGTATTTTTATTATTCATCATTACGTCATCCTGACCAATTGATAACCGTGTGTGATTTATAATAGTGGACAAGAAAATTGTACAAGGCAATAACACTTATAAGAATACGAAGATATATATTTCTTTTCTTTTTTCTTTCTTGATCACTTCAACAGAAAATTACATCGTAGGTTTTAATCCGGATAGACAAGTCAATCTTAATCTAAAAATTCAACTTGTTCCATGTCCAGCATGAGCAGTTCCTTTTCTTTTTTGTTTTTATTTTTGAAAATCAAACATTCATCCATTCATAGTGATATATCAAAATGCAATATTGATCTCTAAAACGACGTAATATCACATATAATTACACGATTTTGTTGTTCGTTTAATTTTTTTTTATATTTCCTTTTTTATAGTGGAGAGATTTTTGGCCCCTTCACCCGACAGACAAATCCTATATTCCGTTTATGAAATATGTAATACAAGGGATAAATCTACAAGAACTTAAAGTTACCATTTTGAACTTGAAAAGAAGGATATGTAAATCCATTCATTGATTCATTTTTCGATAACCTTGAAATTAAAAGACACGTCTATCGTTATATCATTTGCGTTAAATCTAAATGCATCCTATTTCCATGTTTATAGACGAGCAGGTTAATGAAATGGATTTAAAAAAAAACTAAAGATGAAAGGAAAAAAAAGAAGAGAAGATGCATAAACTAACTTATGACAAAGACGACAATATTAATAAGGAAGAGAGAAAAAAAAAAGAAATAAAAAAATAGTCTAGTCTCAAACGAAACATAATTAAAAGTGACGATCAAATTTAATATAGATCATCTATTAATCCTCTTTTAAATGCAGTCAATGAATTATGCATTGTCAGTAACATTAATTATATTGATCATTTTTCTGACAGTCTCACTATCGGTAACCATGACAAAATTTTCCTCAGTTACCGCACTACCGATCCTTACACGATTCCTTTCATTCTCACCGAGTTCTCTCTTTTTCCTAGCTGAGGAATGAAATTCTGTGGCCTTTGTTTTTGATTTAATAAAAAGTATATTCTCAGGAGTAATACCACAACATGGGATTATTACTATCTTTGAGGGCATATATTCCTTAACTTTACTACACATCATTTCTAAAAGCTCGATACCTTTCTCGGCTGTATCCTTTTGTCCAGACGACAATATCCTTCTGAAATGTATGCTTTGCAATATTTCAATTCCTTCTAAAGGATTATTTATTTCGTCGAAAGCACGATGAAACGTTACGGGCAATGGAAAAGCCGCACTTATTATTTCCTTGCAATAGCATATATCGATTTCACGACAGTTCGTCAAAGCACCGAAAACAAAACCATCGGCTAATTTTGCTTCCTTGAAGTTTTTCAAATCGAACAACATGGCGTCCATCTCTTCACGTGAATAAATATAATTTCCGCTTCTAATGCGTATCATAACGTAAACCGTTACGTTCAGAAATTTACGAATTATATTCACCAAACCCATTGATGGTGTTAAACCACCTTCCGATAAAGCCGAACATACCTCCAATCTCTGGGCACCACCTATAACCGCGTTCTTTGCCGATTCATATGAATCTATGCAAACTTCCAACATTTTTTCTCTCTTTCAGTATCTGAAACATTCCAACGAACGTATTTTGAGAGCCCTTTGAACGAATCGCCATACCTAACCTCAATTTTTTAATATATGTAATATGAATTTTCATATTACCAGGAAATTATTTCTACTAATTAGAAATGACCTTTTTATGATATCGTGAAGATAATCAACTTCGACTATAAAACATTCATCTTATATTGAAATTTAAATTTATATCGTAGTCATAATTATATATTTTTATTTTAAGTATATGTATATATTTCTATTATAATATTTTATATATATATATATATATATATATATATATATATATAATGATTGTTTTCTTTATATATAAATATAATTTAACAAATAAAAATATATGAATGAAATGTTTAAATCATTATTATTTTATACAGACTAAATCTTCACATAAGTAATTATAATTCATGTAGTAACGATTTAAAAATGTTCATTATTTGAATCGATTTTCATACTAAATTTCAAAATAACTAATGAAATTAAAATTTATCACATAGTACGATTGAATTAATAAAAAGAAAAAGAAGATCACCTCGTATTTTACAATCTCAGAAATAGCATCAATTAAAATCTCTTGACATTTTCAATCGTGAAAGTGAGATTAAATAGCACTAGAATAACACTCGTGCGTTTGATCGATCTTTAAATATTAATCACGAATTTAATGAAACGACAATCGAGCATGCCAAATAAACAATGACAATGCTTGAGATAATACAAAGAAAAAAAAATGCAAACAAATATGATTTCACAATACGTTACACATTGCCACCGTTTACTTTTCGTTAATTACGCGTAAAGACGTGGCCAAAGTTATATCACTTGACGTTACTTGCCAATCACCGTATCGAAATCGATCAGCCAATCACCGTCAGTAATTTTCGTTACTGTACGCTTAAGCTAAACTCATGAAACGTTCGTTCAGTTTACCTCTGCAACGAGTTCTAATATTTCTTTTTCTCTTTTTGATTTGGTGCAAGTAAAAATGAGTATTTTTATGTAAAATCTTCATTCAATAAAACTTTACTTACCCAGCGGCTATAAAACTTATGAAGTCATTTTGTACCAGTGTTCGCAGCGCACTCGCTGAACGATAATCTCATAGAGACAAGAAACGATCTTGAATGTTGTAATTTTCGTTATTACGTCCTCGGCAAACTTCGAAGTGTTTTACGAACAGTTTAAAGAAAGTCACATTACAGTGGTAGTTCTAAACTTGAGAGGATTGATTCGAACTGCTATTCCCTCCGTGATAAGAATAGAGACATGCACGAAACGGATAAACGATATTGAAAAATTATCTGAAAAGCAAAGGCTGCTCCCTCCTACAGTGGCTATCTCGCTCTACTTATCAAGTATCGTTCTTGATTAGTTCTCGTTTATGAGTTTACATTTCAGCGTGTACGTTGCGAACATTGATAACGAAAAACGTATGGTGATTCATATCCCATGCTTTCACTGTTAAAATTAAAACAGAGTTGGAATGTATCGTCAAGAGACAACGCCATCTGTAAGAAAATCTCTCGCGACGATGGTACCACCTCTAGGGCGTTTCGTTAATTACATTCTTAATTCGTTCCGTTAATTACATAGAACGGGTATTTGTTATGGTTTTCGTTAATATATAGATTTCGGTAAGAAAGATTGAAATAACACAAGTATTAAAATTAAACCGATTTTGAGTCGGTAACGATATAATAATTATTGATATAAAGAAAAGATTACTATTTTAATTTTCATTTTTACAATCATTCATATAATGTTTCTCTACTTATCTTCGAATCAGAATGATCAGAGCTTATGTTAGGACACCTCGACTTAATATTCAAATAATGTAAAATTAATGACTTTTATAGAATTTTACGATACTTAATGTATCAGTCAGGTTTACGAAATAATAATATGATCCTGGGAGTTGAACGACCGACGAAGGAATACCACAAATGCCTACCTCCACTACCTCCTTATTTATTCATTACGTATAAAAATATAACTATCGTCCTAGGAGTTAAGTGATCTTGATTGTCCAATCGTCGAGACAAATTTGTCAAACCGATCCGATTTCAATCAGATTTAATTTTTCGTTTGCTTTTATCGGCGCTCCGCTGAAAACTCGAGAAACGTTTGAATTATATTTTCCGTAGCATTATCGATTTACTCCTATCTTTGATTATGTCGAAATAGATACGCGCCATTTTATTTTATTACAAATATGTATAACATCAATATCAAATATATCAAACGTCTCGTTGAAGGATAATATTATTGCTCTATCCTTTTTAAAGTGATCAAGAGACGATGACGTCATCATGGAAACTCATCGGAAGGATTAATTAACATACATGTGGAGCCTAACTGTTAATATATATCGTAACAATTTTGTTGTTTACCATAATTACGTTCCAAGGAAAAGTTACAAAGTTTAAAAAGAAAGAAAGAAATACAAAAGCCCCACGTAAAAAAATTAATTATACAAAAGATTTAGGATTAGATGAGGATTAACGAGGATCAATTCGTATAGGAGATATATATAAAGCGCATTTGATATACTATATTATACAACGTACATAGTAAAATAATACCAAGAGTGATACAAGTAAAAAATAATAATAATAATAATAATAATAATAATAATAATAAATTTATAACAGATGATTCAGAAGCGAATCCCGTGACGGAAAGTTCCCAAATTTGAATTAAAAGCATTTAAATATATATATATATATATATATATATATATATATATATATATATATATATATATATAGAATTACGAAATAAATTAAATTTTTTTCAGAAATATTGCAACTATTCAAAAATGTCGGCGGATTGGCGAATTTATTTATTCATTTATTCGTTTATTGTATTTTATTATATTTTTATCTTCGTTTCAATGTGAACGCGACGATAAAATTATCTATATAATACAATGCGTCATTTGTGATTAATCAGTAAAACGATCAAAGAAATTCACATTTCAAATAAAATTATATGTGTATGTATATATTCAATAAACTTTTCGACTAAAATCCAATAAAGATTGGCATATATGAAGTTAACTATTTAAAACCAAGACTGTCCACGAACGAATCTATCAAAATTTCTAGATCCCCATAGATTCTATCGAAAATATATCTTTGTCGATCTTAAATGCATTCATTATTTCATTCAATACTTTCCATATACATTATTTCAACGCGTTTGAAATTAATTTAAACGTGCGACAAAAAAGTCAAGTAAATAGTTTAAAGTACATATAATATACGTGTGTGTGTGTGTGTGTTTGAGTGGGTGGGTATAGACGTGTGTGTTTAAACGCGTTGATTTTTATAACGTTATCAATTACGATCATTTAAAAATACAATTCGAAACAATGATATCATCGGATATAATTAATGTATAACGCATGCGTATGTATCTCTCAAGGACGTTAATTTATCCAATTCTCAATCATTTCTTTTTTTTTCCTCTCTTTTGCTGCATCTTTTCCTCTCTCTCTCTCTCTCTCTCTCCCTCACACTCTTTATCTCATTGTTTCTGTTTGAATGACATCATTTTAGGAACACCGATCGTTCGATGTAATTACGCGACGAAAAATACGAGATTATAATTTAATAATAAAAATAATAATAATAATAATAAAATATTAATAATAAAATAATAATAATATAATAATAATCTAAATAATAATATTAATAATAATAATATTAATAATATTAATAATAATAATAATAATAATAATTATAATAATAAAAAGAAAATATGCGCACGAACACGTTGCGAAGAGGAATAATAAATATGATTTGTTGGCCAATACTTATTTAAAGGTTTGACCAAGATAGATTTATATGCAAATAAAAAGTCGCGTGAGAGAGTTATTGTTATTTCTAAAATAATAATAATAATAATAATAAAAAAAAAAATAGTTACATAAACAAAACGAGTAATAAGTATATAAGTATATTGGGACGAGAGACGAAAATTCGTGATTACATGTTTTTGATAATTCACATGTTTTAAAGTTATAAACGAACGACGACGTAGATATGAAAACGTGTTTTATTCAATTTTTTTTTCAATATAATCATAATTGTTCGATTGAGAAAAATCGAGGATCATCCAAACGAAACAATAACGATTTTCTATCTTTTCTGTTTGTTTGTTTGTTTTTTCTTTTTTTTGATTCTTCATCTTCCGACCAACAACAATGGACACGACAAGAAGTAGGAGTAGTGTAATAATAGTAATAATAATAATAATGATGATAATAATAATAGTAATAATAATTATAATAATGATAATAATGATAATGATAATAATAATAATTAAAAGAAAAAAAAGGATTAAAAAAGAAAATAATACTCGAAAAATATTAACGTAAAATCGTTTTACTACGACGTTGTTGCTTTCAATTCAAATAGAAGGAAGAAGAAGAAGAAGAAGAAAAAAAAGATAAAAGAAACAAATCGCCTCGCACACTTTAGCAATTAATACGATTCGTTTGATATATTTTTTTTTGTCGTCTTTTCTTTCTTTCTTTCTCTCTTTTTTTTTTTCTTCCCCTAACGAGATTTTCCTTCTTTCGTCATCCTCCTCCTTCTCCTCCTGCTCCACCACCCCCATCTACACCACCACCACTTGTTCATCATCATCATTCCACGTGACGTGGCCCCCCACAGCAGGCATTCGCCGCCATGTTGCGTATATATGTGTATTTTCTTTTTTTTATATATTTTTTTTTATTTTTCTCTTATCTCGCGTTTCCTTCTGTCGTCATTTCTAATGATAAAAACATTAAAATTTTTTATAATAATTCTTTTTGTTTTTCTATCTCTTCTCTTCTCATTTCGTTGTCCTTCAATTATCGTTTTTGTTTTACTTTCGAACGATTGTCTTTTGTTATAAAAAAAAGAAAAGAAAAACAAAGACGCTACTAGAATCTCTCTCTCTCACTCTCTCTCTCTTTCTCTCTCTCACCCATCCTCTCTAATTATTGTTGGCACTCGGAAATTTAAAATGACAACGTCGATCGTTCGCACTGCCGATTGTTTTCTTTCTCTTTCTTTCCTTCTTTCTTTATCTTTATCTTTTTCTTTCGTTTGTTTCGTCCTCGTCTCGATCTTTCTTTTCGTCTCTAATCGCGAATAAAAATGAAAGGGGATTTACACAACAACGGGATGTCGGAATATGTATGTATCGTTATTATAAAACGGTATGCTCGAATGTTGTCGCAGGATGTGAAAAGAAAAGAAAAAAAAATAAAAAAATAAAAGAAAAAAAAATTGATCGCAAATAATTTGCTTGCTCCATATCGACACAGTGGACCAATCAGAGGTCACCGTTAGAAACTGCGATCGGTGATACGTTAGCTTGATTGGCATTGCTCGTTGCCCATTTGTTCTTGTGTGGATCCACCCCGAAACCTTCGTCGTAATTGCCTCTAGTTATAAAAAGTTGTTTGAAGTGGGGGATGCAATATAGTTTGCCGTTGTTCAACGTAAATGTGTCCATCCTGTTTAACGAACGAAAAAAAAGGAAAAAGGAAAATAAAATTAAATAAATTATAATAAAAATTATAAATGTGTGTGTTTACGTGTGTTTACGCGCGCGCGCGCGTGTGTGTGTGTATATATATGCGCTCTTTTTTATATAAATAATTTTTTTTTAAATATAAATACATCGATATACTCTCTAAGATATACCAATATTGCCATAATATGAATATACAGAGTATAGTATAATATTAATAATATATGTGCCTATGCTTTTCCTTCATATCAATGACAACAACATACCAATTCATTAATATACGATAGTATAGTTATATTGAAATATAATTATTTTTAGTGTGCTGTAATGTATCGTCAAAAAAAAAAAAAAAAGAAAAAAAGAAATGTTTTATACACATATTATTGTAATATGATATATTACAACGGTTTATTATTTTCATATAATTATTTTTTGAATTTTTTAAAGTTATAAATCCATATAATGATTGATAAATACCTTAAAACGCAATTGCATTGGAGACATCGGAAGCACTGTTTGTGAAAAATTTTGTTATTTGTTTCGACCTTCTCGAGTGGATATACCTTCTTTTCGCAACTCTCACAGACATCTGTGCAGCTTGCTTGAATCTCCTATTGTTGTTGTTGTTGTTGACGTCGTCGTTGTCGTTGTTGTTGTTGTTTATGTTTTCGTATTATCGAAGGGACGAATAAAAGATAGAGAAAAAAAAGAAACATAGAGATTATATATATAAAAAAAAAAAAGAAAAAAAGGGTTGAAATTTATTCCGCTTAAAGTACCTAACCACAAGAATATCAAAAAATGATTTCATTCGATGGTCGTCTCGAAATTTTGTCACGACGTTGTATTTTCCGCACAGTTTACAATTACAATATTATTATTATTATTATTATTATTATTATTATTATTATTATTATTATTATTAAACAATTATGTATTATCGTATTACATTAGGAGACATCTTTCATTCGGATCGAGTAAAATATTTTAAGAGTTTTGACGGATTTGGCCCTAAAATGGAGCTTCGTTAGAGACATTTTGTTTGATGGATATTCGTTTTCTTCTTTTTTTTTTAAATTTTATATATATATATATATATATATATATATATATATATATATATAGGATATCTCTTTTTATTTATCAATTGTGATATTATCGTAATAATAATAATAAATGTTATACATGAAAAAGGAGGACAAAGATATCATTACACGTCGTTAGAAATTATAATTGTTGTGTTACAGTAAATTGAAGAGACGATAAAAGACGGAGAAGAAAAGAAAAATGAAGGTGGAAGAAGATAAAAAAAAATGAGAGAGAGCAAAAGAAAAAAAAAAGAAGAAAGAAAGTAATAAAAGTAAAATGCGATCCGTAGCTGTCGTAGATAAAAATTATCACCTATCTTATCGTGTGGTGTAATATCGCAAAAAAAAATGAAAAGAGAAGAAAATAAGTAAAAGAAATAATTAATAATAATCCTTACTATAAATAAATATCATCTTGTTCAATGCAATTCCATTCTCTTCTCTCTCTCTCTCTCTCTCACTCTCACACACACACACACTCTCTCGCTTCCTATTAGTTGATATATATCTTCTCTTAAACACGATCGTGTTATATACCTTCGCTTGCATATTTACGTTTGTTTGTCCTTTTTTTTGTTTTTTCTTTCTTTATTTTTTTTTTTTACGTACACAAATATATACATAAGTACTTGCGTACGCATGTATATATATATATATATATATATATGTATACAAGAAATGCATCAAAAGTTTTTATAAATGGATCAAAGGTTCTTTGGTGATATCAAAAATCAATTAATTGCGTTTTTTTCGAGACTTTTAAGACTAATTTCTCTCTCTCTTTTTCTTTTGTATTGTTCCGTTCTGTTCAGATTGTAAGCCTACAAACACAACTTGTAACGTTGCTGCGTAACGACGAGCCTAAAAAAAAAGGTCAGAAAAAAGAGTGAATCGAGTTCATTTTTTTTTTTAAATTATATGAGAATTTTTGATCCATTTAGAAAATATTTGGCAAACTCCTTGTACATGTACGGTGTCGTCACGGATAGAGAGTACACCTCGATTATTTGATTTTTATAAAATTATTGCACGACAATTTATCGAGAATAATAATAATAATAATAATAATAATAATAATAATAATAATAGTAATAATAATAATAACCATAATAATAATAATAACAACAACAATAGTAATAAAAAAAAAAGAAGAAATACAAATGAAAGCACCATTGCGTCGTCGAAGATACGTAATAATAAAAATGAGATTTTAATTTGAATAACTAATAGAAATTAATTTTTCACCTTCCGATGAAGTAGGTTATTTAAAAAGGAATAAGAAAAAGAAAAAAAAATTAGAAGAAAAATCAATTATTATTATCATCATTATTATTATAATTTTTTATTCTCCGGAAAAAGTAATGACGGACGAAATTGAAACGAAAGAGAAAAAAAGAAAGGAAAATACAAAAAAAAAAAGAAAGAAAGAAATGCGCGCTGTTTTATCGACATTGATGGTAATCAATAGCAGCGCCATCTTCTCTCGATAAGAGATTTTTATCTATGGATGAATGCATGTATGACGTATATATGTATGTATATATGTATGTATGTGTATGTTGTGTATGTATGTATGTATATGTATATATGTATATTATAAATATAACGTATAAATTTGAGAGGCGTGGCTCAGATAGCTTAATAACGACTTATACAACGTGCTATATATTTATCAAAGTTAAGAATATAATGTGTATATATATATATATATATATGTATGTATATGTATATATATATTGTGTATATTCTCGTGTGTGTCCGTATTAACGATCACGGAGGAATTATTAGTCGTATTAATTAATTAATTAATTAATTAATTACCGCGTAATTGCTGTATCAATTAATTAATTATTCAACTAATTATAGTGTTATAGATTTATACGTTTACCTGCGATCATTTTTGCTCAAATGACTTTCTTCCTTTCTTTTTTTTTTCTATCCATTTTTTTTGTATTTATTTACGTTTCAATTTTTTTCTTTTCTTTTTTTTTCCTTTAATATCCATTTCCCACTTTCTTTTCTAAAAACTACGCGAATATCGTCCCTCATTTATCTCGGTGTACATAACAATGCACGTCTCTTCGTTCTTACCCTTTGCTTATGTATGTGTGTTACCATGTTCGAATGTGTTTGTTCGTTTGTTTTGCAATTATTTTGTTTATTTAGTTTTCGTGTATACACCGATCGGCGCTCTCCTTTAAATTCAATAATAATGAATCCTTATAATTATTATTATTTTCCGGGGGAACGTTCGAAAAAACGCATTGAATTTGAATTCAGAAAGAACGATTTTGCTTTTCTTCACAGTTTCACTTTTATTCTTTTCTTTCGTGCTTCTCCTTCTTATTATTGTTATATTATTATTATTTGTTTTTTAATTAACTTTTCTCCGTTTTCATTCTTTCTTTTATTTATTTTTCTTTTTTTTTTGTTTTGTTTTTTCTCTTTTACTCAACGCGTTCCCGTCGAACGTTCAGCCGGATATTTTCAATATCCTTCGAGATTGATCTTTGCACTATGTGACCTATAAAAAATATAAAAAGTGCATTCGACGCGAAGTAGGTTGCCATTACTTCTTTCTTTCTTTTTTGCGGAAGAAAAAATTAATCATTCTCTCTCTCTCTCTCCCTCTCTCTCTTCCTCCCTCTTTCCTTTCGCTCGATTCGATGCGAGTTTGAGTACAGCGAGCAAAATACGTATATTTTATATATTTTATATTATATATATATATATATATATATATATATATATATATATATATATATCATGTGCGTGTATCTCTCTCTCTCTCTCTCTCTCTCTCTCTCTTTCTCTTTCTCTCTTTCTCTCTCTTCTTTCTACGTATTAGAAAGCTTGATTCGTTGATTAGATCTTCCCGTAGGCCGACACAAGATTAAAATAGGAATTTTACGAATTTCTTCTTTTTTTTTCACATCTCTCGCAAATTTATTTCTCATCCGCCATGCTTTGGGAAATTATTAAAAAAAAAAAGAAAATAAAGAAAAAAGAGAGTACAAAGAGAAAAAAATGGAACGAATGCATTCTCTTTCTCTTTCCTTCGTAAGCGTTCATTTTCGTCGTTTTTAATCGTCGCCATTGTTCTCTTCGCCCTTTTGCTGACGTCACGAGACGCCATTTAATCAGTCAATTTGAAGTATTTTGAGGAAGCTCGCTTATTATATTATATCTATTTACGACGAAATAACACTTGAGAGAGTAAATTATTTTGGCTGGCGCGCGTACATGACTACGTTTATACATATATTGTATATATATGTAAATATATATATTTATATATATTCAAATATATATATATATATATATATCAAAGCTACGATTTCTCTTTGCTACGAAAAAAGCTTTTAAAGTGTAAAACGTTCGAATTCGTTTTATATATATATATATATATAAAAGCATTTTTAAAAACTCCGCAAATTCTAACCTCTAATTCTGTGTCCCTTTTTTACTCATTTTCACTCTTTATTTTTATTTTTTATTTTTAACTTTTTTTTCTTTTGTTTTGGAAGAAAATTATTATTATTATTATCATTATTATTTATTATTTATTATTATTATTATCATTTCTTCATTTTTTTCTGTTGCATCGGGTATCAATTTGCACGTATTGGCACTTTTGCAAATCGTAGAAACGAAATGGCGAGATAACAATGACAAATTTGTGACCAAGCGAGGATTATTCCAAGTCTATTATTACTATGAAAATTTATGGCAGTTTTATGTGTAAAACGTACATATATACATACATACATACATAGATGCATACATAAACATACGTACATATATATATATATATATATATATATATATATACACATATATGCGTATATAGTTATCGAGTCTATGTTTATAAAATTTCTTTTTAAATTGTAATAATCTCTACATTTGGCACGTTTTCCTTTAATCTTCGAAATTTCGTGATATTAAATTGGTTATGTTTTTGAACAAAATATATTTTTGTTTAAAACATAAATTTTTGAAAATTCGATCGCGAGCGCGAAAGTTGAAAAAAAGATATTAAAAAAATTAAAAAAAATAAATACATATAAAACACACTCATAAATGAACTATTGCACTGTTTTTTCTTTTTTTCATTTTTTGTTTCCGTTTCTTTTTCTTTTTCTTTCTTTTTTTTTTTTAATCCTCGCATTGTCACAAGTCTCCCACGTTCCGTGTTCGTTTGATAACGATATATAATAATGATAATAATTCTCATATAGTATTAATATATCGATAATAATAGTAATAATATATAATATATAATAATAACGATATATATATATATATATATATATATATATATATATATATATATATATATATATATATGAAGTATTACAATGTACAAGATTTGTGCGACAAAAAAAAATCGATTTTACAATTATCGGAAGTGTCGAAGTAAATCGACACGAGAAAGGGCTTCGTGAACGATCGTTCGTTTTCGTAGACGTTCGGTAAAACGTTCGTGGATATGTTTACGATTCAACTTCGTTTATCTTCGCAAAAATTGTAAAATACAAATGAATAAAAAAAAATGAATATATATGTATATATAAGAGGAAAATTAAGAAATAATAAGAATATTTTGAATGAAAAAAATAAAAGTAAATAAAAGTAAATAAAAGTAAAAAAAAAAAAGAAAAAGATTTCCGATACATTTTCACGTGTACGAACAATACCGAGATGAAGTAACGAAGTTTTTGTTCACATTGTATCTTTTCTCGTGCGATTTGATTACTTCTTCGCACGCGTCTCTTTCTTCTCCCACAAATCATTTTCATTTTGCATTTAACTCTTTTCTTCTTTCTTTAGCTCTCGTTTTTGATTTTGCGCCTCCTTGAAAAAACGACAAACGGATTTTTTTTTCTTCGGTCGATTTCCCTTCTCCTATCTTTTCTTCACGATCGCGAGGAGAAGAAAACAAACAAACAAACAAAAAAAAAGACAAAAACAAAACAAAAAGAAAATTATGGAAAATTTGTCTGTTAATTTTTTCTTCCCTTCTTTCCTCTCTCCCTCTCTCTCTCTCTCCCTCTTTTTTATCTTTTTAACTTTATTATTTCACAATTCGCTCCTCGCACGACGACACCACCACAGTAACGACGTCGTATTTAATTCTGACTCATGCGACATACTTTATCATCATCATTTCTGCAATGTTTTTTTTGTTTTTGCTTTTTTTTCTTTGTTTTCTACTTTTGGGGAGGGGGCGGGTAAGGAGGAGGAAGAGGAGGAGGAGGGTTTTTTTTCTTGTTATACACGATCTCTCTAAACGCTAAGGTTTTTACTCGACTAATGGCGTAAGATATAATAACACGCTCTCGTTGAACGAAGAAAAAGAAAATGAAAATGAATAAGAAAGAAAAAGAAGAAGATGAGGATGAAGAAAAAGAAGAAGAAAGAGACAAAAGAACGGAGGGAAATTTTTTCGCTTCTTTTCGTTTTCTTTTTTCTTGTCTCTTCTCTCCTTTCTTTTTTCTTTTTCTTTTCGCTAATTCCGCGAATTTCTTTCGCCGCATTTCTTTTTCGTTTCGATTTTTTTTCGAGGAGGAGAAGGAGGAGGAGGGGTTGTGGGGTTAAGTGCGCGGTGAGGTTTCTATAAATTTCCGATTATCGACGATTTTGTATGTGTGTGTATATATATATATATATATATATATATATATATATATATATATATATATCTCTTCCTCCATCTTGATTTTCTCGTTCACTTTCTTTTTTTTTCTTTCCAATCCTCGTTTCTTTCATCATCATCGTAATCATTATCATCAACATCATCATCATCATCATCTTTTTTTTCTTTGACTTCTTCTATTTCTTCTACTTCATCTACTTCTACTTCTATTTCTTCTTCTTCTTCTTCTTATTCTTCTTCTTCTTTCGTCGTTCTCCACGCTCGTCGGGTGTCGCGGGTCTTCGTACTTCTCGGTTTACTGCACCGTGCGGCCGTTCGAGAAAAAATAAGTATACTCGGGATAAGAGTAGTGCACGATATAGCGTGTGCGCGTGCGTTTTTATTGTTATTATTATTATTATTATAATAATTATTATTATTATTGTAATTATTATTGTAATTATTGTTAATTTTTTTTATTACTTTTTTTTTTTCGTTACACACATTATTTTATTTATTGTTTTGCATTGCCTTGCGTTGCCTTGCATTGCCTTGCGTTGTCTTGCATTGCATTGCATTGCATTGCATTGCATTGCATTGCATTGCTTTGCTTTCTTTTGCGGTATCGTGCAGGTCCCGCGAGGATCGAAGAGAAGCAGGTGTTGTGTGCGACTTGGTCATCAAATATCGGAGAGGGAAGTTTTTTTTCTCTTGGATGGGGGAAGGGGTAGGAGGAGGAGGAGGAGGAGGAGGAGGAGGAGGAGGATGCAGTCACGCGTTAATTCATTCCAAAAGAAAAATCGAGAGAATAGGTTGTGACACGGTGTCCTGGTCGTCATCCTTGTGTCCCATCATAGTTTTCGATGACGACACATTTTTTTTTCTTTCTCTCTCTGTTTTGTTCTTTTTTCTTTCTTTTTTTTTTTTTTTTTTTTTTATCATCGCAAATCATCTCTGCCTGACGTTCGATCGATCGAGACAAGAAATTGATGTGGACATTTCTGCGCCTTTTCTTTTCTTTTCTTTTTCTTTTTTTATCGAAAATTTTACATCGCTTTAGTTTCGTTTTAATCGGTTTACGATAGTTTTCTTTTCTTTGTTATTTCTTTTTTTGTCTTTTTTTTTCGTACAAAAGTGTAAAGATTGAAATATTAGAAGGTATCGTTAGGCGAATGTTTAAAAATTATTTGCATATTATTTGTTAATGATTATATAACAATATTATATGTATATATATATATAATTATTCAATAATAATTATACATATTTGTATTGCTTTTACGTTAAAATAATTATTTGAACGATCGGTAATATATATATATATATATATATATATTTATATATATATAAAATTTTGTTGAGATAAAAAAAGGAATATTTTTCATTTCCATCTCGATTGATAACAACGTCAACTATAATGTCACACAAATCATGCTTGCTAAATATCTTATTGTTAGATACTATAAGTATACTCTCTTATATATATATATATATATATATATATATATATATATATATATATATATATATATATAATATATAAAAAGAAAACAACTTCATGAGCATCGATAGAGATTAAAGAAAACAAAGTAAGAAAGGAGTAGAGAAAAGTAAAAACTCAAAATCAAATCAAATGTAATATGATATATATATATATATGTATAAAAATAAAAATAAAAAATAAAATAAAAGAAAAGGAGAACGTTAAGCTTGCTATACGAATAGGTCAATGCATTGTTTAATTCACACTACTACGTTTTCTAACTTAAGCTAAAATGAAGAAATAAATAAATAAAGAAAGAAAGAAAGAAAGAAAGAAAGAAAGAAAGAAAGAAAGAAATAAACAAACAAACAAACAAAGAGAAAGAAAAAGAAAAAAGAAATTTCGCAAGAGCGTGCATCCGTCTCTTTCGAGGATTTACGCGCCGTTGATCTCATATGAATCAAATCATTAAGTATTAAACCATTATGGGATGCGAAAAAAAATACTGGCGAGTAATTCCTCGAATTAACGGCCATAAATATTCTTGTTAGGATTTCTTAACTCTATATAATATTATCTTTTACAAAAATAAAACTTAATATAAAAAAGAAAGAGAGAGAGAGAGAGAGAGAGAGATAGACAGATAGAAACCGACACAAAAAATTGTATTTATCAATTCATTCATTTCTAATTAAATAAATAATAATAATTAGTATTATCATATATATATATATATATATATATATATATATATATTAATGTATTATTTAATATAAATAAATAAATTTGAACTCATGTGTATTTGATTTGTAATAATAAAAATGTAAAAAGGTTAACTTTTTTATTTTGTGTTATTCCTCTCTCTCTCTCTCTCTCTCTCTCTCTCTATCTCTCTATCTGTCTCTTTATCTATCCTCTTAATAAATTTACAATAAAATAAATATTAGAAGAAAGAAAGAAAAAAAAGAACAACACAATGGCACGAGTAATTAGACTAAACAATATTTTTATCATTCGCCGTACAGGGAGATCATATTTTTGTCTCCGTTTCACAGTTATTAGTGCAAACAAACAAATGCTATTTATCTACGTACGATAAGGAAAAAATAAAAATAATAATGTCACATTGCATTGTAAATAAATGATTTGCGGGCCAAACAGTCAAAGTTTCTCTCGTCGCAAAAAGTAAAAGAAATATATTTAGAAAAAGATAAAATAAAATAAAAGAAAAAAAATCAAAAATAGATCGCAACAGAAGAAGATATCGTTCCGTTGAAAGATAATAAATAAGCTACGTCAATGATAACAACAAAATAAATAAATATACATACATACATATCGAGAGAGAGAACGTGATTTACGATTGCAGGAGTTAAACGGGGGATACGTGCATTTGGAAAACACACGAGAGAGACTTGTTTGGATAATTAAGCGGATACAACATCGAAACTTCGAAACACACCATGCATATTACACCATAATCATCATTAATATTATTTTCATCATAATAACATTAATATATTACGTATTATATATTTCAATCGATCGACATAAAAATAATGATAAAACAATTTGAATTCGAAAAAGTATTTACCGACGAAGATCGATTACCGACTGAGCGAAGAATACAAAATAAAATAAAATAAAATACAATAATATGAAATAAAATAGAAAACAAAATTAAAGAATATGTATATATATATATATAAATCTGTCGGTCAGCAATCTTTGTTATACGTTATAAAGAAAAAAAGAAAAAAAAAATTTTATATATAAGAAAAAAAGGAAAAAGATATATATATAAAAGATATATATATAGGAAGAGATTTTCAAAACGTACTCACCACAAATCGATTGACTTTAATTTTTGGCGTGCGAGGAGACTCATTGGTCTGTGATCCGAGTGATTCGAAACGAGCTCTGAGACTGCTCGCTGATTCTATGCTCGACTGATCGCCAGTACTCTGAGCTATTTCCATCTCGGCAATGTTGTGATTACTCGGTTTACCGTCGGTCTCTTCCCAGTGTTCGAATTTCGCGCGCAATGTCTTGGCACGCGCAGCATTCTGTGCCTGCTTTAAGAATTCGTCCTCCACCTGTAAGAAAAAGAAAAAAAAAAAAAAGAGAAAAAAAATTAATAAATAAAATAAAGTAAAAGTAAAATAAAATAAATAAATTTAAATAGAGTATTATATATTTTTTATTAAGTTTATCATTTATCAATTATATTTCTATATTAACGACTGAAAATATATATATTTATTCATTTTCCCGTCGAAGGACACAGCGCGCGGCATTTATCAATTCTCTTTTTTATATTTATATTTATATTTATCAAAAAATATCATTACGAAACGCATATGTTCCGTAGTAAGGATCGCGTTAAACGATAAAGAGGTTAAGAGTAATAATACTTTATTATTTTGTTCACCGACAGATGTCACTAATGAACACACACAAAAAAAAAATTATCGACCGGGTTGCAGAAGGTAATATAATCTACATTCAGGCGCATTTCGTCGTGAAGACGTTTCGTTAAAACGATAATTAAGCCGTACGAACGACTCGATCGATATTTTTTCGATCGATATCGGAATACACGTTTGCAATCATTCGGTTTCTGAAAATCTTTATTTTCAATTCTTCTTCGCGTAAGGAAAGAAAAAAAAGAAACAAATAATAATAATAATAAAGAAAAATAAAAGTAACCTTATCGGAGGCCCTGACGTAATTGGGATCCTTTTCCTCGGCACTCTCGTCGGCTTCGGACTCCTCGCCTTCCTCCTCTTCGTCCTCCTCGGAATCGGAGGCCGTAGGCTTAGCGAACTTGTCCTCGGGTGGTGGCGTAAAACGTTTCAATGGTTTCGGGCCCTCCGGCAATTCCTCCTTGCACGCATTCTCCTCCATTTGACGGAAGATCGAGAGCATCTTTCTAGCCGTGTCCGTGTGAACGACTTCGTCCACCCTATCGTCGGCCCTCACAACGTCAGGATCACGATATATCTCACGCTCCGGCGAATCCATCTGCTGATACGATTACGGAATATTGAAACATTTATATTTCCAAATTCTCTCTTGGGTTTTTTACATTTTTCATTTTTCTTTTTTAATCTTTTTTCTTTTTTTTTTTTTTCCTTAATTTTTATTCCATTTTTACCACTCATACGTCGATAACGACGAGAGAGAGATGTTCAGATGGTTTCTTTTTTCTTGTCGTTTTTTTTTATTTTTATTTTTTTTTAATTTTTTTTTAATTGGACACAAGTAAATATCGTCGCAACGATCGCGCACGTAGGTTAGCTTATGAGATGTTTATTAAGCGAATATGTATTTATTATAAGATCGAGGTTAGAGAGGAAGCAATGCATTTAATTAATTATTTATTTATTTTTTTCTTTTGCTTCAATTCGAAATTCGTGCATGGGTTAAAGATGGACTCACTGTTTCTTTTTTTCTTTTCTCTGATTTCTTTTTTCTTCTCCTACATTCGTGACGCTTTTTAACAGATCATATCTTTTCTTTCTTTTATATATATATATATATATATATATATATATATTTTTTTATTTTTCCCTATCTATGCATGAAAATAATTGAGGTTAGGAACGAAGGATAATAGCGAATTTTCTCGATAAATTCGACGTCGCTACGTTCCGTTCGCCTCACTCTTCTGATTTAATTTCTTATTTGTGTGTACCACCCCACTCTTTCCAAAAAAAAAGAAAAAGAAAAAAATATTTCACCGACCGCATACGAACGAATTCGGCTTAAAACATTTTACCTATCGTTTTCCTATGCGCGGAAAAGAAACAAGAAAAAAAAATTGTTAATGTTTCAACGTACGAGACGGGCACATACATATGTACGCACATACATACACACATATGTACGCGTAAATACGCGTTGAAAAAGATAAAAAATATTATATATATATATATATATATATATATATATATATATATATATATATTTGTATTCATAAGACCGTTATTACTGATAAGAAATGAAAGGATGAGCCAATAAGGCCAAAAGTATATTCGACCGAGCGTCTTTATCGAAACCGGATGATAATTTCGAAGGTAACACAGAAAGAGAGAGAGAGAGAGAGAGAGAGAGAGAGAGAGATGGGGGGGGGAGAAAGAAAGAGTGACGTGTTCTCTCAGGTAAGCGGTGAACCAACACTCGAAACTTCAAAATATTCCTTTTCTTTCCTTTTTCTTTCTTTCTTTCTTTTTTTTCTCTTTTTTTCTTTTACCGTAGCGAGTAGAATTTCGAGGTTAGGACGTGACTCAGCGCGAAAGTGTCCTTTTTACAATCCCCCTAAAACCGAACCTGGCCCACCTTCGGGTAAGAGAATTTATTCTGTCCTTGCGACTCACACTCCGTTTCGTCGACGTTATACAAATTTTTTCCTACTAAAAAGAATTCCCTATTTATTTATTTATTTATTCATTCATTCATTCATTCATTCATTTATTTATTTATTATCGTTGTAATCATATGATCATTGTTAAAAGTACGATCACTTGTTTTACCTGTAAAAAATTATTCTACGTATTCTAACTCGAATAAATGTTGTTGTCGTTGTCGTCGTTGTTGTAGTTGTTATTAAAAAAAAAAAAAAGGAAGAAAAGAAAAGAAAAAAAAATTCGTTACATTCGATTCGCGCAGTCCTCCGACATTTTTATTTCATTCCCCTTTAGCAAACGAATCGAATGTATCGTAAGCTAAGTTTTCGTAAACGAAACGAAACAAAAACAAAAGCAAAAAAAAAGAAAAAAGAACGAAAAAAAAAAAATACAATAAAAAGCGAATACAGACAAAAGTAAGAAAAATCGTGAAGAAAATAAGAGGATACTGCAGAACAAATTTTCGATCTTTTTTCAAGGTATTAAGAGAAGAGCAAGAAGAAGAAGAAAAAAGAAAAAAATATACGTAAGACGAAATAAAAGCTCGATTATAAAATGTTTTTATACGTATATATGACTCGAAACGTACGCGCGTGCGGTCGAGTGACTCGACGAAAAAGAAAAAAAGAAAGAAAGAAAGAAAGAAAGAAAGATGGAAAAAAAAGCAGAAGAAAAGAAAAAGAACGGAAACGAATGACGCGGGGAAGGATAAGTATTTTCAAAAATTAAAAAATGGAGAAAAGAAAGAAGGACGAATGGATGATAAATACGAACGAAAATACGCATATTACGTGCATGAACGATCGAAACTTTCGTAAATGTGAAACAAAATTTCTAATAATAATAATAATAATAATAACAATAATAATGATGATGATGATGATAAAAAGAAAAAAAAAAAAAAAAAAAAAAGAAAAAGAAAAATACCGGACAAGAAATATTTCCATAAATTTTACTTGTAATTAGCTTTCGTTCGTTCATCATCGTCATCATCATCATGATTAATATTTTTTTCTTTCTTTCTTTTTTTTTTTTTTTTTTTTTTTTTTTAATGAGAGTTACCCGAGACTTTCTTTTCTCGTTTCTTCCGTTTCTTTTCTTTTATTTCTTTTCTTTTCTTTTTTTTTTTTTTTAATTTGTTTACTCATGTGCGAAAGCATATATATATATATATATATATATATATATCATGAAAGTTATATACGCCTACATATGTTTCTGTGCACGAGAGAGAGATAGAGATAGATAGATAGAGAGAGAGAGAGAGAGAGAGAGAGAGAGAGAGAGAGAGGAAAATACTTTACGCTCGATGATTCGCAAAAGAATGCCTTTGAAATGTATCGTGAGCACGCAGAGAGATCGTTTTGTAAGAGAGCGAGAGAGAGCGAGAGAGAGAGAGAGAGAGAGAGAGAGAGAGAGAGAAGGAAAGAAAGGAAAGCAAAGAAGAGGACGAAACACTAAACGTACGAACGAATCCGCGATAGGTTCGATGTACGCACTCCCGGACTTCTCCATTATCGTCACTTATGTCAATTCCAACGTGTCGCGACGTTTTCGTTTACGTTGCCGTTTCGTTTCCAATTAACTCCGGCTGACGCTCGCCAGTTGGCTCGATTTAACTAACGTAAGACGATTTAAGGACGACGACGACGACGACGACTACTCTACTGTCCGTTTGTCCCGCATTATTTCTCTCTCTTTCCTTCCTTCCTTCCTTCCTTCCTTCTTTCTTTCTTTCTTTTTTCTTTTTTCTTTTTTTTTTCTTCACCTTTTCTTTACTTTTTCCTTAGATCTTCTCTTATTATCATCGTTACATATTTAAATTTAAAACGAGTCATTCGGAAAGACAAACTTCGATCGAAATATACTGTCGTTATTATTATACTTACGCTAAATAATTAAATTAGCAAAGTATAAACAATGAAAATTAAAGTATTTAAAATATATATATATATATATATATATATATATATATATATATATAGAGAGAGAGAAAATAAAAAATTGTTAATTGATATTTCATTGAATCATTTCTTATTAAATTTAATACAATAATTAATTACCGATAATTTTAATAAAATAATAATAATAATAATAATAATAATAATAATGATGATGATGATAATAATAATTGAAATAATAATAATAATAATAATGATGATGACGGTCGGTGACGATGACGATAATGATAATGATAATTGAAATAGACTTCGAATAAAAAATTCACGGAAGAAAGTACAACTTCAAGAAGAGATTTAAATATAGACATTTCGAGATATTAAAATCGTGCAAGATCTTTTCTTTGCTTCTTTTTTCGACAGAAATTTATACAGTAATCTGGTTTGATGTGATCGCAATATTTGTTCTCTCTCTCTCTCGGTTTTTTTCTTTTTTTTTTTTTAGAGTATGCAATAAAAATTACGTACAAAATATCTAAATTTGTCTAAATAACGATCAATTAGAAATTTTGTATCCTTTTCTTTTCTCTCTCTTTCTTTTTCTTGCTTTTTTTTTTTTTTTTTTTTTTATAACTGTCCGTTATAATTGGCCAACATTTAATTGGTCGAGACACGAACTCGATCGATACGAAGGAAAAAAAAGGAGAAAAAGAAAAATAAAATAAAATAAAATAAAATAAAATAAAATAAAATAAAAACGTAAAAGAAAATTGGACGCATCGAAATAATAAGATTTGAAAGCCAATTATTAATTATGATTGGCCCCACGATATTTCTTCTTTTTTTTCTTCTATATTCTTCCTTCTTCCTTTCATATATATTTTTTTTTCTTTTATCTTTCATACAACGAAACGTAACTTTCCGAATAACCATTAACTTTCTAATTTGTTAATGATAATTAAAAACTCTTTTTCTTTTTCCATTTACCCGACGTAATAGAAATTTAATGTATCCAGACAGAAACTATTCGTCTAACATTTTTCCTCCCACCCCCCGCCGCTTTTTCTTTTCACTTCGTTCGAAAAGAACAAACAAAAAAAAAAAAGAAAAAAGGAAAGAAAACAAGAAAAAAAGGAAAAAAAAACCTTCGTTCGACAGTGAAAAATATTACATATTATTATTATTATTATTATTATTATTATTATTATTATTATTATTATTATTATAGTTATAAATATTTCATGTTTCAAATTAAAAAAAAAAAAGTATAATAGTTAACCTCGAATTACAATATCGCACGTCCATTATTCACGCCAGCTCATCTCGTAATACGTTTTTAAACGATTTTTCTTTTTTTCTCTCTTTTCTTCCTTTTCTTTTTCTTTTTCTTTTCTTTTCTTTTTTTTTTTTTTTTTATCAAATGACAAACATCGAAATGAATAGATCGATACGCGCCATAATTTTCACTAAGTACTAAGTATAAAAAAAGAGAGAGAGAGAGAGAGAGAGAGAAGAAAGAAGACAGAGAGAAGAAAGAAGACAGAGAGAGAGAGAGAGAGAGAGAGAGAGAGAGAGAAAGAGAGAGATCACTAAGGCCTTTTCGCACGGAAGCTTCTCACGATTCACGTCGTTTTATAATAACCTCACCGTCATTCTAACACTCATTTAGGCTCGTCTACGCTATTAACCACACAAAGAGACCATAGGAATGCCACAATATGAAGAAAGACACAGAAAATGCGATCTTTATTACTGCACGTATTTCAAGTATATATATATATATATATATATATATATATATATATATATATTTCGAAATTTTAATGTTTATGAATAAAGAAAGAAAAAAAAAGAAAAACAAGAAAAAAATATATTTCTATCAAATTTCATAAGTCCTTTAAATTAAGATCTTTCCTTTCTACTTTTTCTTCTTTTTTATTTTTGTTTTATTACTTTTTCATTATCATTACTTTTATTATCAATATTATTATTTTGTTTTTTTTTTATTTTTTTTTTTTTTTTTGAAGAAGAAACATCTATTTCCTTTTATTTGATTCTCACCAAAACGAAAGAGTGTGTTCATGTGTGTGTGTCTGTGAGAGAGAGAGAAAGAGAGAGAGAGAGAGAGAGAGAGAGAGAACAAGGCAAATACAAATGTTTTTTTCGTTGACAAGATAAAAGAAAAAGTGCCATGTCTATCGTCTTACAAAAAATATGATCCTCACTGCGCGTAATTCGAATACAAACGATCGAAGAAACAAATATTTAATTTTCATTTAATTTACATCGAATTAAATGTACATGGAAATAATGGCGAGACATTCAAAAAAAAAAAAAAAAAAAGGAAAAAGACAAAAAAAAAAGATAAAAGAAAAAAGAAAGAAAGACAGAGGATAAGAAGAAAATGAGGCGCAAAAGCGACGGAAAATACGATCGTTAGTTCGGATAAAAATGAAGTTACGAACGATCGAGGTAATCAAATTTTCCATTTCATTCAATTTTCATCGAAATGAAAAAGAATTGAAAAATAGAGAGAGAGAGAGGGCTGGAGGGGAGGCGAACAAGTATAATCAATCCTATCTTCTCAAATGAAATATCTTCGTATGAAAAATGTCAAGACATTTATATAAGATTTTAAAATAAGAACATTCGAGAGGAATCGATCGATCGATTGAT
>OU426852.1:9231633-9251633 GCA_911387685.1 Dolichovespula media | reverse complement strand
AAAAAGAGAAAGCATAGGATGATGAAAATAAAAGTATGACATAACTCTGAAAGGAATTAGCTTAAGTAAGCCGGCTTAAGATAGTAACGAGAGAGGGTAATAAAGATAAATAGACAAAAGAGAGAGAGAGAGAGAGAGAGAGAGAGTAAGAGAAAGTGAAAGATAGACGGACGGTAGAAAATATATTTATCACTGAAAAAAAGTAAAGAAAAAAATATATAGAGAAAAGAAGAAAGATACATACAATCACCCTAAAATCTTTTAGTTCGAAAGTAATTGGTTGTATACCTAAAATGTCGATGCGCCATTTGAATGCCAACGAAAATTTAAAATAAAATTGTAATATATATGGAATGACGAGGATCGAGAGAAATTGCTTGTACGTCGTGTACGCGTGAGTGGATTTCGTTTTCTTATTTTCTCTCTCTCTCTCTCTCTCTCTCTCTTTTTTCTTTTTTTTTTATCGTTTCAATATTAAACGACAGCCTGAGTCGTCGTTGGGATAGGCATTGCCACAAAGAGATAAGATCTTTTCCGATATAAATCTATTTTTAGTGTTCCCTCAAAGAGAGATTTACGACAAGATTACAAACACCCCCACCCCTCCCCTCGCACACACACACGCACAGCAAACAGACAAACAGACAGACGCACGGACGGACGCATAGCCAGATATAAAATTCTATTTTTTTTTCTTTCTTTCTTTCTTTTTTTTTTAAGGAGTCATTCGAAAGATATGCAAGTGTTATGTACGCTCGATCTATACGATCGAATTATTTCAGGTGCGTCTGTGACGTTAATATTCGAAGTTATCGTGGCCGATGAGTTTATTATTATGTCGACTCGAATGAACGCCCGAGATAGAAAAAAAAAAAAAAAAGAAAAAAAAATATTGAGAAAGTATAGAAAGAACAAAGAGAGGGAGGAGTACGCGAAAGAAGACGAAAGAATAGAAAAGGTATAGAAAAAAAGGAAAAAAAAAATATATATATATATATATATATATATATATATATATATATATATATATATATAATGCGAGTATCGCGAGAAAATTTTTTCGACGTGACATTTACGATAGCATAATAAATTATATTTAACGTCTCGACGAATGACATTACTCTCTCTTATCATTTCTTTTCTTTCAAGAATGTTCGGATGAAATCATTTGTTTTTTGGTTTCTTTCTCACTTTCTTTCTTATTACGTATTTTTTTTTTTTTTATATTTTATTTTTTATCAGCACTCATCCACACACGATATCAGAGTGGTAATAAAAGAGACGATAAATTCCGATCTTATTATTTTAAAGATATATATATATATATTCCCTGGTCACGATTAGGATCTATCTCAGCGTGACTTTCTTTGATATACTTATAGAATAATAATTCACAGAATGTAATGTAATTATACATATTTACATATATTATATTACAAATATATTGTAGATGTATATATTTATAATATATATATATATATATATATATATATATATTGTACATTTTGTACATAGTACTATATTATAATTATATTGTGCTATAATATTATATAGTATTATATTAAATTTATGCTATAACACTATAGAGTACTATTGTTTTATATAATGCTATAATAATATACGATACTGTACTGTTGTATCATGCTATAATACTATAAAGGACTGTACCATATTATGCTATAACACTATACAGTACCGCACTATATTATTATGCTATAATAATATAGTACTATATACATTAAGAACGTATTAATTAACACAGGAACGAAGCGTTCATGTTATTGCACTATTACAAAAATTCCCAACGTTTAATCCAACCTTGATTAGTCGATTAGAGGATGCGAAAAAATACGTCATGCACGATCGACTTAACTTCGTTAGAAAAAAAAAAAAAAAATTTCTTTTCTTTCCAAATTATCACCCCTCTCTCTCTCTCTCTCGTTAATCTCATTAGTTCAAACGATTAATTAAATCAACGGAGAACACAAGATACGTAAGATTTCATCATGCGAGCTGTTCGCATTCGAGAATATTTCTGGTTTCTCTTTCTTTCTCTCTCTCTCTCTCTCTCTCTCTCTCTCTCTCTCTCTTTCTCTCAAAAACATTGTTAATTAAACAACAAGAACAACAGCAACGACAAAGAAATGCACACCACGCACATACACACACCGACGCTCGACGGCGTTGTTATGTACGCGTCTTTTAACGAAGGGGATGCCAAGAAAAAAAAAAAGTAAAAAGTAAAAAAAATAAATAAAAAGAAAAAAAGGAGGAAAGTAAAACGAGAGAAAACACAGGTCTCATTCTCGTCACACTATCTGACATTATTATTAATAATGGCGGACCTTGACTTGGCCATCACGTGGCGGTGTAATTCGAAATTGTTTCCGTTGTTTCTCCGGTTCCTTGTAAGACTCGAAAAATTTGAACTTGTTCGAAATATCCGACGTCTCGACGTGAACCTCCTCGGTTGTGTCCGAACTGCGTACGACGTCGTCCGATACTTGACGAACCATGAACGCCTTTTTTGTCCAAATGTCATCGTTATTTATGACACACACACATATATATGCATATATATATATTATATGATGTAAAACATATATATGTATATATATATTATATGATAAAAAACATATATATGTATATATATATATATATATATATATATATATATATATATATATATATATATATGTATATATGTATTATATGATATAAAACATATATGTATATTAAATTATATATATGTATATATATATATATTTTTTTTACGTACATATGACACGTGTAATCATTACGATAAATCATGTACGTATCATTGAAATTATGTAGTAAACTTTTTTTTCCTCCCTCCATCTTTTTTTTTTTTTATTATTTAGTAACAATAAAACGACGTCGTTCGTTATATGAGAAAAGATTTTTCAACGATCATCGTCTCGTGTATATAACGATATCGAGTTTAATATTGTTTTTAGTTATATATCGGTGGAACCAATGTTCAATACAAAAATCTGGAGAAATTGAATTTGTACAAATTCAATCGACTCATTCGACTTCGATCAATTTTGATTAACGATGAAAAATTGCTTTTGCGCTATTATTCATTTACGTTCAATGAATTATACGATTATTATTATTATTATTATTATTATTATTATTATTATTATTATTATTATTATTATTATTATTATACGATATTATATCGTTTCTATAATGTTTCAAAGGCGTAGTATATTTGTCATAATTCTCGCGTATAATTTAAAAAAAACATTTCTGATTCTTTATTCTTCTTTTTTTTTTTTTTTAATTTCGTATTGTAATATTTATAATGCGATTTACTATGACGTATACTCTGTCTATACTGTATGTATTATTTATATATACTCGATATATAGCTTTTTTTATATAAATTACATATATTTATGTACATACTGTGTATCTACGATCTACATAAACTCTAACTATATTGTATATACAATCTAGATATAACTATATTTATACTCTATATGTGTATATATATATATATATATATATATATATATATATATGTATATAATATAAAATATAAATAACATGATATATATATATATATATATATATATATGTATATAATATAAAATATAAATAACATGATATATATATATATATATATATATATATATATATATTTTATATACATACGATCTACGTATATACTTAATCCCTCCAATATTATTCCTCCGCTCCATGTAATTCGCATTATTGTAAATTACATTACGACACATATTATAATCCAGTAGCACGCAATATAACAATTGTTAACCTCAAAATTCGATTTGTCCAGAAGTTTTCTTTTCTTTTTTTTTTCTTTTTTATTCGACTCGGTGCCACCCCTCTAAAATTATCATTCGACGTCAACGTCAATGTAATATCAACATCGTTTATTCCGACGAGGGTCTTCCTTGAACGAGTTGAAGAGAAAAAAAAGAACGATGATAATAAAAAACAATTAAAAAGAAAAAAAAGTAAAATAAAATAATGATAATAATAATAATAATAATAATAAAAATAATGATAATGATAATAATAATAATAATAATAATAATAATAATAATAATAATAATAATAATAATAATAATAATAATAATAACGATAATAATAATAATAATGAGACAAAAAATTTTTAAAAACTTACGTCGCGCGCGCGCCTCGGCGCGTCAGCTGGCGTTTTCGGATTGACCGGAGTTACTGGACGTCCGGTTTTTGCCGCGGATGCGTCGAGTTCTAGGAAAAGCGATCGGGATTTTCGGCTTATACCTAAAATGTAAGAGGAAAGATAGAAATGAATTAGAATAGAAAAAAAAAAAGGAAAAAGAAAAAATAATAAGAAAAAGACAAAGCACAAAATTGAATAAAATACGAGCCCGTCAAATTTGTACAGTCGCATTCGTTCGCGTGGTGAATCTCGAAAAAAAGAGAACAAAAGAAAAATGAATGAATGAATAAAAAAGAAAAAAAAAAAATTACCAGCAGCGATGACCTCTTCGTCGGCCTTCTCCGGTTTTGGTTTGCTGTCGGTTTCATCGTCGGACGCTGCGATAGGTTCGCCTCTTTCGAATCTTTCTTTGATAGAACGAGCGTGGGTCGAATGTTGGATTTCTTCCGCGGCGTTTATCTTCGTTACCCGTTCGCTTCCGGCAACCGCTTGCTGGTACATTTCCTTCATTTTACCTTGTTTGCCCTGAAACAATTACCATTCAGTCGGGGTGGCGGGTTAAAAAAAAAAAAAAAACGTTATCCCCTCTCCCCTCTCGTCGCGCGCGCACGCGCTCATTATCCTCCCTTTTGTTTTCTTTCCTATCAATATCACATTTTCTCTCGAGATATACCGGACGTTAATCCATCCATCCATCGATCCTTCCTATTATCGGACGTTAGTTCGATCAAAAAAAAAAAAAAAAAAAAAAGACCAAAAAAATAATCTTACTACGATCTAATTAGAATATAAAAGCGCGTACGTTTTCGATTAGAAACGGTACTCCTTCGAAATTTCTTTTTTTCTTCGAATGTAACTTCTTCCCGAGGAAAAATTTTCGCGAGGGAAAAAAATATTTTAATTTTTATGTTTAACTTATTTAATTTTTTTTTTTTTTTTATTGATTTTTTTTTTAAAGGAGAAGGAATAGGAAAGAAAAAGGAGATCTCGGGGAGGAGCATCCTTTTTTTTCTCTGCTCTTCTCTTCTTTCCTTTTTCTTTATTTTTTTTATTCATTCATTTAATTATTTATTTATTTTTTTTTCGAGGAATATATTTTTGCGTACTTTTATGTAATCTTAGAAAAAGATTTAGAAGGATGGAAAGAGAAAGGAGGAGGTAAATGTTTTATCTTTCCCTTTTTTCTTTCTTTCTTTTCTTTCTTTTTTTTTTTTTTTTTTTTTTTTATAAAAAGAGACGTCGGTCTCGAAAAATATTTCTTAACGAAGCAAACTTAATTTCCCTCTTTTTTCTTTTTTTTTTACTTTTTCTATAGTTTTCAGGTACCAACCATGTTATCGCTTGCTCGTCGATAAATAAAAAGCACAAATTATGAATAACGAATAAATGAAAAAAATATTCGATCGATATAATAATCACCATGAAAAGTCTCGAACGTATTCCAGCGATCTCCTCTTTCCTTGCCTCGCGCTGTACCTCGCGTCTACCTTGCTGACTAGTGCTCTCCCATCGATTTTTTATATCATCCATTTTGGAGAAACTTATTGGGCGTTCGCGGGTCGTACGTTTCGCTTTCACAATTTCGGTTTCCACCTCTGAAATAAAAGAGAAAAAGTAAACAAAAAACAAATATATATATATATATAAAAGGAATATATAAATTTCTCTCTGGTATGACAAAAAAAAAAGGAAAAAAAATATATTTCTCTTTCTGTTCGAAATTGTATACGGTCTCGATAGATTCAATCGATCGATATGAGGTGTACGTAAAAATGACGTAAAACGTAACACACCTTATGTAACAGAAATATGACACATTTATGAGTTATCATTTCGCATGATCAAATAAATAAATTCAATTTCTTTTTCTTTATGTAATAGAATAGAAATATATTGGGTCGTCGAGGATGAAATTTGTAGTTGGTACATTCGATTTCTTTTCTTTTCTTTTTTTTATCTACAAATTTTATACAAATCCTTGACGACCCAATATATATATATATATATAATATTTAATTTTTTATAATTAATATAAATTATGATTAATACTTTATAAATAAGATAATTTTTTTTCACTTTTTATACAATAAATAATAATGAAATTATATATATGTATATATATATATATATAAATAAATAAATAAAAAATATAGTATATATATATATAATAAATAATATTTATATACATATATATATATAATATTTAATTTTTTACAATTAATATAATTTATAATTAATATTTCATAAATAATATAATTTTTTTGTCACTTTTTATACAATAAATAATAATGAAATTATACACATATATATATATATATATATATTAATAAATAAATAAATAAAAAATAAAAAAGATAAAAAAAATAATGAAATAAAAAGGAGAGAGAGCAAAGGAGATGAAAAAAAAAGAAATTTTATATTAAACACCTTCAATGTCTTCGGTTGGTTCTTCCTCTTCGCTCTCGCTGGATTCTTCGTACGGTATTCCATTAAGAGATTCGTCCGCGACCCCAATGTCCATGCCTTTTGCTTGGAACCTGAACAAAGAAACGTGCAAACTGGTTACAAAGACTTTGCTCGGTGGCATGTTTCGTAGCGGGCGTCGCGTTGCACTGTACCGCATCGCATCGCATCGCATCGCATGGCACCGCATCGCACTGAACCGAACCGCACCGCACAGTAATGCACCGCACCGCATCGCACCGCACCGCACAGTACCAACGAGTCATTAACTCGAAGTGACCGCTGCTTTCGCAGCATTTTTCTCCTTCGATCGACCTCAACGAAATTGCTGATCTTACCAATACACACACACATATATATATTATATGTATTATACATGTACGTATTCATATATTTAAGTATATATGTTTGTATGTATGTATGTATGTATGTATGTATGTATGTATGTATTCACGTTGTACATATGATATATATATATATGTACGTATGATATTTTTTGTATATATGTATGTATGTATTCACGTACAAATGATATATATATATATATATATATATATATATATATATATATATACGTATGGTATTTTTTGTAGATATGTATGTATGTATGTATGTATGTATTCACGTACAAATGATATATATATATATATATATGTATGGTATTTTTTGTAGATATGTATGTATGTATGTATGTATTCACGTTGTACGTATGATATATATATGTACGTATGGTGTATTTGTATAAATATATATATGTATGTAGGTATGGTAAGTATGTATGTATGTATGTATGTATGTATGTATATATTTATGTATGTATGATATCCATATATGTAGATATATGTAATACAATTTTCTTTTTCTTTTTGTTATTCTCTTATTTTATCGGTCATTAATAATTACGAAATACACTAAATTGTACAATCATCGATTTTACCTTCGCGTATATATATAAATAAATAAATATATATATATATATATATGCGTTCATTTGTCCTCATTCTTTTTTATTTATTTATTTATTTATTTATTTATTTATTTATTTTTCTTTTTTTTATTACGTATCAAAGTGGAATTTAATTTTTAAACGACGCATATAATTAATAATATGAGATTTTCGTTTTGTTTGTACTGATATTATGAGATCGTAATTCGTTAGGTTGTCTCCAATCGGCTTCAACAACAATTGCTGATCATTTTTTTGTTTTCTTTTACTATTTTTTTTTTTTTTCTTTTAACGGCATATTTACCAATGAAATTGACTCTCAGTATTCACGACGATGTTAATCATTGTAATTTATAAATTATCAACTATCATTCGGGGTATCAACATTTGACGCAAAATTAACGACGACATTATATCGAACGTAATGTAATAATAAATGTAATAATAAATGTAAAAAATGTAAAATTAACTAATTCGAATCTGACCTTCTTTTCTTTTTCCTTTTATATATATATATATATATATATATATATATTACATTGAAGTTTCTACTACCCCGAATGAATTTTAGTTTCTCAGCAATTAACGTTCATACGATCGTAAACGGATATTCTCTTTCTCTGTCTGTCTGTCTGTCTCTTTCTTTCTTTTTTGCTCTCCTTCGTTCTTTCTTTCTATCTTTCTTTCTCTCATTCGATCGTAACGAAGTTGATTCGTCCAGTTGCACGAAAGAAGGCGAACGGAAGGTCGTAATAACGCGACGAGCAATGAGTTGCTTGTAAACGATCGGTCTTGCCGTTCGTAGAAATCGTCATTACCAAGAAAATGTCGGATCAATGAAATTACAGACTCCTTCTATGTGCGTCCTTTAAAACCATTGCCGTATCTGTGTCACGGCTCGATAAGATTGTTTATATATATATATATATATATATATATATATATATATATATTATATGTATGTATGTGTATCAGCACGTGCATGTATGTATATTATTTGTTAATTACATTGTTTTTTGTTCTTATTTTTTATTATTTTTTTTTATATTTATTTACACTCGGAAGATATGTCTTACATAAACAGACACATTCGCGATAGTCAAATATTAATTTCACTGTGATATATATATATATATATATACAATATGTAATAGAGTACTTTTAAAATATTATATATTAATTTTATTAATAATTTTATTATATGATTAATTTTAAATATATACATACATACACACATATATATATATATATATACAATATGTAATAGAGTACTCTTAAAATATTATATATTGATTTTATTATTAATTTTATTAATAATTTTATTATATATTTAATTTTAAATACACACACACACACACACACACACACACACACACACACACACACACACACACACACACACACGATATTTAGAAATAGGCCAAGAATAGAAATTAATTGAACGCGAATATTAGGGAAACATTTCGAGTTATTAGAAACGAATCGATTCAAATCGAATTAAAGAGGAAACGTTCCTTCTCGCAACTAAAACGCTTAACAAAGTACACATGTAACGTATACAAAGGTGTGGCTAAGAGCTATTATGGGAACGCGTAAAAGAGAAAAAGAAAGATGGATAGATGGATGGATAAAGTGAGAGAGAGAGAGAGAGAGAGAGAGAGAGAGAGAGAGAGAGAGAGAGACAGACTTATAGACAAACAGAGAGCATTCGAAACAGAACATCGATTTACTTACTTGGCAAGTTTACTGAGAATACTCGGTGATCTTTTCACGGCTATCTGAGAGGGCGACCTTTCGATCTCGTTCGTTGTGTTTTCTGTTCCAGCTTTTTCGAATACTTGGAAACGTGACTTTACATTCAAACTCGACAACTCTTCCAATCCAAGGTCCGGCTTGTCGGATGCTGAAAATTTATCGGAAATATCATTATCATTGTCATTATTATTGCTGTTGTTGTTATAGTTATTACTTCTTTTTGCTTTTGCTCGTTGGAGGGTGGTCGGTCCTTTATTACCTCTTTATTTTTGTTTGATTATTATTATTTTTATTTTTTTTTTTTTTTTTTTAATTCGACCTCCTCTCATTTTTTCTTTCGTTCGAAAATTTTAACATCGAGATGGGCAATCGTGTATATACTTCTCTTTATTTATTCTGTTTTTCTTTTATTTTTTTCTTTTTTTTTTTTTTTTTCTTTTAACACAATTCAATTTGTTCCTTGAATGCGCACATAATTCGTTTTAGTTATGATACAATTTTATTCGAAGCGAGTAATTTTAAACGTACCTATATACATATATATATATTTTTTTTTGCGAATAATAAAAAGAAAAAATAAATGATAGTTACGCATTGTCGATCGTTCGAATTATTATTATTATATTTTGTAATATAATAAATAAATGAATGAATGAATGGATGAATGAAAAAAAAAAATAAAAAAAAAAAGATGAACGCGTTAGAATTGCCCATCTCTCAGTTTGTCATTTCCTGTGATACATACACAACGCGCACTGATTATTATTCGAAAGCATTGAGTAAAAAACGTTGATTAAACCGCTCGTGACTTTCCGCCCACCGTTTGAACGGCCAACTTGCAATTACACTTAACGGTTATTGGGTGAAATTTTGTTCCTTCACCCAATCAGCATATTATATTATTTTCTTTTCTTTCGTTTGTTAGTGGTTTTTTTTTTTGTTTCATCTTTCGTGTTTTGTTTTTGCGCAGCGTGCCTACGCGTACGAAAGCAAAGTGCAAAAATGATTTTTTTTCGGGGGTGGGGGTGGTTGTGGGGGTGAAGCCGATACGACGTTTTCGTGTCGACGAACAAGAACGAAAATTATGACGGATAAATATTACTACGATGAAATTTTGTTCACACGTGTATTATGTACACGTAAATTTACATACTGTTGGACATTAATTGGCTATAATTTTTAATATATGTATATATATGTATATATATATATATATATATATTTTAAATGAAAATTTTTTTCTCAATTTCTATTGGCATTAATAATATTAAAATCGAAATTTTTCTTTCGATCTGAGAGCAACGTCGATTTAATAATATTATTTATTTGTTAGTCGTATAAACAATTTCTTGTACATATGATTATTTGATAACGATGATTAAATAACGAATGAAATTGTATTGTAACATGTGGATTGGTGTAATAAAAATTTTTAATAATTAATTAATCAAAAATAATGTCCAACATTGAATTTAAACAAATTATATATATATATATATATATATAGATAAATAGTAAAATATAAAATAGATAATAGATAAAGTAAACGTATAAGCTTCTCCCTTATTATTTTGGTTAAACGTGAAAACAATAAAGCGGCTCCTTAAAAACAAAACGTTATCGTCGTGTTCGAACGCCCTCGCTCTTTTTTCTTTATTAATTTTTTAATTTTCTATCTTTTTTCCCTTTTTTTTTTTCAATAACGATCAATTGACACTTAACGATAATGCGTTCTCACACAAATCGACGATACATTTTTGTTTTGTTCGTGCAATATTCTCATTCGTTAAGGGATGAGTTATAAGAAAATCGACTACGTCACCATCAAATATATGATTCTAAAATTATTTTCATGAAATTAGTATATTAATACGCACACACAAACACACGCATACACACACACTACGGTAAAATTAAGGAAAAAAAAAAATATATATATATATATATAGAACAAAAATTAAAATAATAAATGAATAAATAAATAAATAAATTAATTAATTAATTAAATTAAATTAAATTAAATTAAATTAAGGTGAATAAGTAATAATAATAATAATAATAATAATAATAATAAAAAACGTACCGGAAGGGGAAGGAAAAACAAAAGAGAGATAACAAATAAGAAAGGGAAGAACGGAGGGGGGGGATAAAAGGGAAGAAAAAAAAAAGAAAAAAAAAGGAAAAAAAAGAAAAGAATCGCAAAAAAAATATCGTGTTAGAACGGACGAGTTAGGTAACGGTTTTGCACATTTTTTGCTCACACTGTGTTCCACACACCGGACTTTACCTCTGACCACATCGGGTGGCAACTCTTTCGGCTCGTTCTCCCGTATGATCAGCTCCGGCTTTCGAGGTCGCACTATGGAGTTCACAAGACATCTCTTTGTCGCATTACCGATCTCTCTCTCTCTCTCTCTCTCTTATTCCGTTTATCTATTCTCATACTCTCACTCTTTAACTCTCTCTCTTTCTCTCTCTCATTTCACTCTCACTCTCACTCTTATTTTCTTATCTTCCTCTCTCTCTCTCTCTCTCTCTCTCTCTCCCTCTTTCTCTCTCTCTTTCTCTCCCTCTTTCTCTCTGATTCTATCTCTCTCTCTCTCTCTCTGATTCTATCTCTCTCTCTTTCTCTCTCTCTCTTTCTCTCTCTTTGACTCTATCTCTGTCTCTCGCACGCATCGTATTTACACGTACGTAATTTACGTTAATTCAAAAGTGCCTCTTCTCATCGTCCATCTTTCACCCGACCACATATTTTCGACCCTTGACAAATCCTCTTTCGAAAACCCTTCCTTTTGTTTGTTTTATTCACGATAAGGAAAGAAAAAGAGAAAAGAAAGGAAGAAATAAATAAAAAAAAAAGAAAAAGAAAAATACAAGGAAAGAGAGAAGAAGAAAAGATAAGGAATGAACAAATTGAAAACAAAAAAAAAAAGAAAAAGTCGAATGGCAAGAAGACATTGTTCAAAAGACATAAGACGGAGAAAGACGACGCACACAGAGACATATGTACTATTACTACACTACTACTACTACCACTAATAATAATAATAATAATAATAATAATAATAATAATAATAATAATAATAATAAAAATAATTATAATTATAATAATAATGATAAAAAAGAGAGAGAAAGATAGAATGGAATTAGATCTAAATACGTAATGATAGTGTATGATCTAATGATACAGGAAAACATACATACACGTATATATATATATATATATATATATAAGTATATATATACGTATATATATATGTATATAAATATTGGTAACTAAGTGATTGCGGCTTTTAAATAAGAATCTATCGACAAATTCCGCAATCACTTTTTTACCAACCCAATATATATATATATATATAATATGTATAATATAATAATATAATAATAATATAATAATATAATATATATATAATATGTATAACATAATATATATAATATATAATATGTATAATATATATTATATTTATATATATATATAATATATATAAATATAATATATATTATAAATATATATATATAATATATAATATGTATAATATATATTATATTTATTGCCAACCAATAATATATATTATTATTATTGCCAACCCAATATATATATATATATATATATATATATATATATCGAAAGATGAGAATATCTTAATCTATCGATCTATCGATCTATCGATCGATCGACCGACTGACTTACCAGATTGGTCGGACTCTTCGACCGGTTTTGGTTGGAAGAGTTCCTTGAAGTGGGGCTTACAGTAAAGCGTACTCTCGTGGCTCTCATAATTGTCGACGTTGAGCTGCTTGCTGCACTGTACGCACCGGAAACAATTCTTATGCCAGACCAAACCCTCGGCCTTTGTCTGTTCCATTTGGAACACGACCTTGCCGCAACTCCGGCAATTTTGGTTTGCCTCGCCATTTTGGCCGACCTAAACATTTTAATCCGTACCGACAAAATCATTTTCGGCAATCCCTTTTATATTTCACTTTCACGCTCCAACGTGTATAACAGTATTGTATCGTTTATGTACACACACAAGCACACACACACATTTATTATGCTTACGCATATAAATATGCGTGTTTACGACGACCTTTCGACAGTTTATTTTTAATTTATTTTCTTTATTTTTTTTTTTTTTTAACAAAAATCGTATCAATTTACTCGATCTCAACGTAACAATTCGAAATTTGCTTATACTATAATACGATCTTAATCATCCTATATTAATCGTACATCTCTTATTAGAAATTTTGTAGAAAATTTCTTTTTTTCATCGATCGATCGATACTGTCTTCTCCTTTTTTATTTTTGGTTTGTTCGTTTGTTTTTTTTTTCCCCTTGTATTATTTCATTACTCTTTCGAACTGTGCGATTTCGTAATATTTCATTTAATTTCTACTACGTTGCGATTATATCTTTGCGACGGTCGGTGAATATAAGAAATTAAAAAAGAAAAAAAAAAAAGTAGAAAAGGGAAAGAAAATCTGAATTAAAGAACAACACTGATTGCAGTATGACAATTCTTTGTTTGTTACGTTATCAATGAATTAATTTATATATATAATATATATGTTTTCTTATTTGCATTTAATATTTTTAATTATTTTTATATATGTATATATATATATATATATATATATATATATATACACATATATTTTTTAATAATATTGGCAACAGTCGCATAAACATTCGCGAATGTTATTTAAAAAATTTCAAACGGACACGTCAATTGCAATATAACAATTTGTTGTGTCTATTGTAAATGAATTGACTTTTACACACATACATATACATATACATATACATATACATATACATATACATATATATATATATGTTTTATTTTTTAGTATAATTTCGATTTCTTTTTCCATTATTTTTCTTTTGTATTTTTTCTTTTCGACAATATCTGTCGAAGTCGGGATATTTGACAAAAAAATTTCTATGTGACATTTCGTTTATAGGATAGCCAAATTTTTTCCACGACCATTTTTAATTACCATTAATTATTAATTGAAACAAACTCACGGCGTTCAATTGCTGTTGGACTTTTCCTGCATCGACCGAGCGCACATGGAGAACCGTCTTTTTGCTCAGTGCATCGAACTTGTTGAAACTCGACTTCTGTAAATTACGACGGATAAATAGATAGATGGATAAATATCGAAGGATCGTTAACATAATAAAATTTATATAGGATTATTTATAAAAAAAAAAAAAAAAAAAAAAAAAAATAATAATCGTAGATCCCGTTCGTGGAAGTTCGTCGTCGTCGTTGTTGTTGTCCATTAAACCAACAACTGTCGATTACGATTCAACTTATGAAGAAAAAAAAAAAAAAATACAAAAAAAAAAAAATAAAAATAGAAATAAAAATAAATCAAATTAATATCAACACGTTCGTAATGATTTCGACGAAAACAATTAGCACGGACGATCATTCAATATATACGACATACTATATGAATACGCAATGTACAGGTAACATTTATTAATTTGAATACGTAATTTAATAATAAATTAAAAAAAAAATAAAATAAAATAAAAATAAAAATAAAGAAAAAAATAAAAAAAGAACGAAAGAAATTACATTCGACGAGCACGTGTACGTCTCGAATTAATTCGACAAAATATCACAATGATTTGTATTAACGAAAGTTTCTCTACGAGTCATTTGAAAATACTACCAATTAAAAAACGACACAATACGAAGATATTAGACATACACACATATATATATATATATATATATATATATATATATATATATATATTATGTACTTAAAATTAAAATATTATCAGATACATTACACAGATACATATAATTTATTCGCTAGTATTTACTCTTACGATGATATATATATATATATATATATATTATAATTGTGATGAGATACATATAATATCTGTAGTATACGATATTATATTATACCGATGAAATAAATATAGATATAGATATTATCTATGATACTATTTATTACACATATGAATGTATATGTATATATATGACATATACGTACACATTATTTATCATACTATATACACATATATGGTATGATAATATATGATGATACGATACGATATATAAAAATTATCTTTCTCTTTTTTCTTAGGTAGATGACAATGACGATGCGACAAAAGCCTTCATCTATTTATCTTCAGAAACTAGCATACAAGAAGCAAGATGAGAGGAAGCTGTTAGGTTAACCAAAAAAAAAAAAAAAAAGAACAAAAGAAAAGAAAAGAAAAAGAAGAAGAAGAAATAAAAAATAAAACAAAAAAGGAAAGAAAGCAAATAGAAAGAAAAGGGACAGATGGTAACAAAAAAGAAATGGTAAAAAAATGATTAAAAGTGAAATGGTAAAAAGTCAAAGAACAAAAATGGTAACAAAATGATTAAAAAAAAAAAAAAAAAAATGGTAAAGTAGAAAGGACAAAAGGGAAGAGGAAGATCAGGACGGAGGGAAATAAAAAATAAAAAGAAAGAAAAAGAAAAAAGATACAAAATAAAAAATATTAAATAAATGAAATGGACTGAAATGGAATGAGATTTGTGAAACAAAAAAAAAAAAAAAAAAAAAAGAAAGAAAAACAAAAGATACAAAAGCAAAGAGAACAAATCGCAAATCATTTTATCACAGGCTTCTTACCTCAAACCTCGGCCTCCCAAGAATTCGATCCTTCTCTTTACCCTCGCTTGTTAGGTTTGCCAAACTACAGTAGGAAGCCCTCTGCGTTCGCGGAGGTCGATTTTCGTAATATTTTTTTCGGTTAGGGTTTCATGCACCAGATAGGCCATAGAAGAGAGGGAGTAGTCATCGTACAAAAAAGAATGAAACAACACACACATGGTCCGCTGGTTAGTGCGTGGTCAATTTTTTAAACAAGCATTTACCTTGATACACCTCTCCGCGGTTTTTCTTCTTCCCTGATGGTGCAAGCGATCGATTGGATTTTTTTTTTTTTTTTTTTTTAATCAATGTTCACGTTATTCTATTTTTATTTTCTATTCTTTATTCTTTTTTTTCTTTTTCTTTTGCTGCCCGGGGAACAATTTTTTTTTCTTTTTTTTTTTTTTTTCATGGGGGATCGCTCCAACGTTCGAACGAACGAACGAACAAACGAAATAGACGAATGAGAGAAAGAAAGAGGACGAAAGAAGTGGTCTAGAGTATTTTTCGAACGTGACAAAAAATTAAAGATGATTACTACGATCGATAACGTTAACGAAAAAAAAAAAAATATATATATATATATATATATATATTCAATTGAATTATAATATATAAACATTCAATGAAGATTATTCGAGTTTCAAAAAAAAAAAAAAAAGAAAAAATAAAAATAGAAAAGAAGAGGATAGAAGTTTAGTTTCGAATTATGAAAAAAAAAAAAAAGAAAAAAGAAAAATGTACATGAGAAATGGCGCACATTTTTTTCGTTCGTTTTTTTTTTTGTTGTAAATTCGAATTGTATGAGAAAATGAGAAAATATTCGGTTATTAATGAAATGCATAATACTTATTGATTTTCGAAACGAATCAGATTTTCGTTTTGTTTAATTTTTTTAATTAATTAATTAAAAATTCGATGATGCAAGCGTCGAATATACACAATCGATCGTTCATGCAAATTGATCGTTAATTTACAAACGTTGATTTACAAATGATACTCGTTTATAAATCGACCGATCTAACTTCATTTCCTTCTTTCTTTCCTATCGCGTTTCATTTTGAAAAATTATGAAAACGTCGGGTGAATAAAAAACAGCTTCGAAACATACAATGCATATACATATACATACATACATATATATATATATATATATATATATATATATATATATATTGTTTATTTGTATTTTAGCTTGAATTTTTGTATAAGAGACGAGAACGTAGTAGCGTAACGAGTTTTTCCCCATGGCTAATATTTCCGAACGAAATGGAATTTATTTATTTTTTCTTTTTCAATTTTTCAATTTTTTTCTTTTCATTTCTTTTCTTCTCTTTTGTGGGACAAGAGAAATGAGATTACACACGAGTCCCTCGGGCTTGTCCCATGGCAATAAAGTTACGACATAAAGTTACGGTTAAAGTCTACGGGTAAAAAGGTCCGACTGAGAGAGAGAGAGAGAGAGAGAGAGAGAGAGAGAGAGAGAGAGAGAGAGAGAGAGAGAGAGAGAGAGAGAGAGAACACTGCACCAACAGGGAGAGAAGAAGTGTAGTGAGACGAAGAAAACGCAAAAGAGGAAAGATGAAAGAGAGAACGACGAGAGGTCGAAGAGGACGAGGCTTTAGAAATCGTATTCCCCCCCCCCCCCACCCAAAATAAAAAAAACTTCAGTCAATTAGAAATTCATCCTCGATGAGATTTTTCAATGTCCACGGTATAGGTAGCCACTTTTCTCCATTTTCTTTTCTCTTTGGATTTTAATTTTTTTTTGTCTTTTTTTGCCATTTCTTGTTTTGTTTTGGTTACTCTTCGGAGAGGTCTTTTCATTTATTCGGCACGTAACAATCGTTCTCGTATGTTCATTGGTCTGGCGTTACAAAAAAAATATTTCTCTTCTAATGGAAAATATATATACATATAAATATATATATATATATATATATATATTACATGTTATATATTATTTATATATTTATATAAGATATATATATATATTTAATATATAATTGCTATATTATATATTATATAATATATATATATATAAAATACTGTTTATATTTAATATATATATATATATATATATATATATATATATATATATATAAAACAGACAGAAAGAGATAGAAGTAGACACATTTTTCACGAGAAAAAAAAAAGAGTGAGAAAGAATGTCTGAGTGAGTGAGTGAGTGAGTGAGTGAGAGAGAGGGGGGGGGGGGAGAGGGAAAGATCTTTACAGAGTAAAACGAAAATTTATGATGTATTACTATTATGAGAGAATAATGATCAATCTTTCTGAGGATATATAAATCGCGAGAGATCAACGGTTCGAAATGATGTCACAGACCGGGACGAAATCCTTAACCGGTCGGTAACCGATAAACGGAGCGTGCGTAAGCGCAAAAGGTAAAAAAAAAAAAAAAAACTCGTAATCGTCGTTACTAAGTAAGAAAGTAAGTAAGTAAGTAAGTAAGTAAGTAAGTAAGTAAGTAAGTAAGTAAGTAAGTACGCACGGCGATTCCTCGAGCGTGTTACGCACACGCTTTGACGTAAAGTAGGGCAGAAGTAAGTAGTAGGTTATTATCAAGTCGGCCCTTCCTTAAATGGAGAGACAGCATTCGTGCCATGGCAATGAGAGAAAGAGAGAGAGAAATAAAGAGAAATAGAGAGAAATAGCGAGAGAGAGAAAGAGAGAGAGAGAAATAGAGAAAGAGAGAGATCTTTACAGAGTTAAACGAAAATTTGTTTGCGCACGCGCAAACATATAGTAATTAAATAATAGTAATAAAATAAATAAATAATAGTGATAAATTAAATAAATAGTGATAACAAATTTTCGATTAATTCAATTCCCTTGCGTCCGAATATGTTCGTCGTTGTTTCTTCCTTTTTTCTCTCTCTCTTTTTTTTTTTTTGGTTTGCATATTTTTTTTCTTTTTTATTTCTTTTTTTGTGTCGTTTCGTTTCGTCAGAACGTCAAACGTCCAAAATAATATCCGATTTGAATTTTCGCAGGCGAAAGAATTTCTCTGTGCTACTGTTTATAATATTTTTCTCTTTTTTCTTTTGTTTTTGTTTTTATTATTATGGCGAAAGAAGACGGGGGAAAGAGAAAAGAAAGAAAATTCGGAAAAAGAGGACGAATAAATTTTTTGTCCGAATGACAACAAATGCAGTCCAATTTTTTTTTTTTTTTTTTTTTTTTTTTTTTTTTTTTTTTTTTTTTTTTTTTTTGAAGAAGAAGAAGAAGCTAACATACCTTCCAACGAGAGATAGAGAGAGATAGAGAGAGAGAGAGAAATATATATATATATATTTTTTCCCCCGAAAGAAATATTTTTCTCCAAAAAAAATATATAAATACATGTAATCGTTTTTATTTAAACAAATAAAGTTCGCGTGAACGATTCGATTGAAGAAAAGGAAAAAAGTATATATATAAAATAAAATAAAATAAAATAAAATAAAATAAAAATTACAATTAAATTAACATACGAGACAAAATGAAAATGAACGAACGAACGAACGAACGAACGATTTCTTTCTATTTCTTTTTTTTTTTTTTTTTTTTTTTTATGTGTGCGTCCAAAAACGCAAACAATACGTGCCAAATTGAAGAATGATTACGTATGACGATTTGTCATTTTTATTTGCTGTTCCAACGGGTGAAAGTTTCGTTAAAAAATCGATTATAAAGAAGCGAGAATAGACGGATCGTCGGAAGATCACGCACGGAGTATAGAAAGTAATTCTCGACATCTCTCTCTCTCTCTCTCTCTGTCTACGTTTGAGTCTACACGTCTAACGTCTGTTATGTCAATATCGTCCTCGACCTCGTCCTCGACCTCGTCCTCGTCCTCGTCCTCTTGTCGTTTCTCTTTTCGGAGCTTCGAAAGCTTTGACTAATGTACTTACGAGGGCCTTGACCGAAACCCCGGCGAAGACGGTTGCGTCTTTG
>OU426852.1:9191633-9221633 GCA_911387685.1 Dolichovespula media | reverse complement strand
CTCTCTCTCTTCCTGTTTTCTTTCGTTTTTTTTCCTTTTCTTTTTAGAATTTTCCCAGCGACATATAACCGTTGATATGGATAATAGCCAATAAAAATAAAAAAGAAATGAACAAATAAACAAAGGAAATACAGTTTTAACATCGAAAATATTTTATATAGAAATATGAATACCCGAGTTACGTATTCCCAGGAGAAAGATATTGTCTGATCGATTTTAAATGATGATACCTCAAAATATATCTATTAATATGTCCATTAACACGATTTGTATTTTCGGAAAATCAAAAAAAAAAAACAAAGAAAAACAGAAAATGAATAAATAAATAAATAAATAAATAAATAAATCGATCGATCGATCGATCGATCGATGGAAAGAAAAAGAAAAAAAGAAAGAAAAAGGAAATGTCGACAAGAGAAAGGAAAAAAAAAAATAAAGAGAGCAAAAAAAAAAAAAAAAAGAAGGACATCGAGAAAATTTGCTATGAAATCCAAATTTTCGTATCGTACGAAACGAAATCCCGTTCATCCCTGTTATCCTCGTCCCGATCCGATCCACCCACCCACCTCACCACCACCCCACCATCCCCTCGTCACGTTTCAAGGATTTCGACGTTACGTAGACCAAAAAAAAAAAAAAAGAAGAAGAAGAAGAAGAGAAGTATTATCGCGAGTTCAACGGCACCGGCATTTCGCGTTGGCAAAAGCCAACGGAACGTACTTCCTACTTCGCTTAATGAAAATTTATAAAGAGACGACGTGTTAAAGCAACCGCAGGTCGTTTATAAATTTCTAACGATAAGTACCGACGACATGTACTTACGTACCCTCGTTAGATATTCACCCTCTCTCTCTCTCTCTCTCTCTCTCTCTCTCTCTCTCTCTCTCTCTCTCTATCTATCTATCTATCTCTCTCTCTCTAATCCCCCCCCCACGCTAAAATCTAACGTATACTCGCAATAAATAAATTACTACTACTTTGCCTCGGGATCGTATAATAAATCTCGACGTCGATTCGGACGACACGAAAATGGTTTAAGAAAGAACGAAAATAAGGAAAGAAAAAAAAAAAGTGTAAAAATAAAGACCAAAAAACGATACTCACGTGAAACGAATGGTTCATAAGTTTGCACGTTCCACCGATAAAATGAATAATAAGAATAATGATAAGAATGATAAGAATATGGAGCCTTCGATTGAAGGTGTTCGGTAATACGATTAAAAGGGTGTTGAGTGGGTAGAAGGGAAGGAGGATGAAATAGGATGGGCGGAGGGGTGAGGGGAGGGACGGATTTTCACTTGGATCACTTCGTTCGTTCGTTCGTTCGTTCGTTCGTTCGAATAGCAATAAAGTACACGATGAACACGCGTACGCGTAGATAGTAAGAGAAAGAGAGACAGAGACAGAGACAGAGACAGAGACAGAGACAGAGAGAGAGAGAGAGAGAGAGATCGAGATAGAGAAGAAAAAAAAATATTTAAAAAAATGGTGAGAACGCGCGACCAAGAAGAAGAAGACGAAAAAGAAGATTAAACAAAAAAAAAAGGAAGAAGAAGAAGAAGAAGAAGAGCCAACCTTAAGACGAAAGGACGTCGGGAAATCACTGACGATCGTCGAGTTTCGAAGCCACACCATCACCGTCGACAGCGAGTATGCGAAAGGACGAAGACGTTTCTACCTTGACTGTAGACGAAAGGAAAGCTAGAGAAAGAGAGAGAGAGAGAGAGAGAGAGAGAGAGAGAGAGAGAGAGAGAGAGAGAGAGAGAGAGAGAGATAGTGAAAGAAGAAGATGAAGAAGAAAAAGAAGAAGAAGTGGGATCGGAAAGGTGGGGAAAAGGAGAGGGGGTGTTGAGGGGGAGGAAGGGGTACGACGACGAAGAATACAAGTCTCTCTCTCTCTATATATATCTATCTCTTTCTCTCTTTATCTCTCTCTCTCTCTCTCTCTCTCTCTCTCTCTCTCTCTCTCTCTCTCTCTCTCTCTCTCTCTCTCTCTCACGTGTTCTTTCGAACGAGAAACGGTTCGTGTGTGTGCACGCGTGAGACTCTCTCTCTGCGTGTGTGTGTGTGTGTGTGTGTTGTGTGTGTGTGTGTGTATGTATCCTCGAAAGGGGAACCCTTCGAGTTCCTTCTCTCTTCGGCAACACTTCTAGCAGAACACTAGACTCGAGTGGATTCACCGAGACGGAACGTTCCGACTTACATATTAGCGATCGTCCTCGAAAGAGGAAGTGCCGAAACTCGACTTTGAAGTATCGAACGAGAAACAAACGTAAAGAATTATTTTTGTTATATCAAAGATTGATATAGAGATTGTTTTGTTGGATTGGTTGACTGGTTCATTGGTTGGTTGATTGGTTGTTTGGTTGGTTGGTTGGTTGGTTCATTGGTTAGTTGGTTGGTTGATTGGTTGTTTGATTGGATTGGTTGACTGGTTCATTAGTTGGTTGATTGGTTGGTTCATTGGTTAGTTGGTTGGTTGACTGGTTGGTTGGTTGGTTGGTTGGTTAGTTGGTTAGTTGGTTGGTTGGTTGGGTGATTGGTTGGTTGATTGGTTCATTGGTTAGTTGGTTGGTTGGTTGATTGGTTGTTTGGTTGATTCATTGGTTGGTTGATTAGTTGTTTGGTTGGTTGGTTCATTGGTTAGTTGGTTGGTTGATTAGTTGGTTCATTGGTTAGTTGGTTGGTTGATTGGTTGGTTTGTTGGTTCATTGGTTAATTGGTTGGTTGATTGGTTGATTGGTTGTTTGGTTGGTTGGTTCATTGGTTGGTTAGTTGGTTGGTTGATTGGTTAGTTAGTTGGTTGGATGGTTGATTGCTTGGTTGGTTGGTTGGTTGGTAGGTTGGTTGGTTGGTTGGTTAATTGGTTAGTTGGTTGATTGAATGGTTGATTGATTGGTTCATTGGTTGGTTGGTTGATTGGTTGTTTGGTTGATTCATTGGTTGGTTGATTGGTTGTTTGGTTGGTTGGTTCATTGGTTAGTTGGTTGGTTGATCAGTTGGTTCATTGGTTAGTTGGTTGGTTGATTGGTTGGTTTGTTGGTTCATTGGTTAATTGGTTGGTTGGTTGGTTGATTGATTGGTTCATTGGTTGGTTGTTTCGTTGGTTGGTTAGTTGGTTGGTTATGATGTAACCAGGTTAACCCGATTATCAAATTCGATCGGTTAAAATCGAACGGGATATTTATTTTGCCGAACTTCGACGATATTAAAACTCGGTAAAGTTATAGAGAAAATGGTTTTATTAGATCGTCGAGGATGAGATTTGTAGTTAATAATGCCTAATTGGTCTCAGTATGGTTGTTGTTGTTGGTTGATCGATCGTTCAAGATTTTTATCATCGGCATTTCGTTCGCAATTCTTACAATGTAAAAATTCGTTAAGTTTAGAAGAATAATTTCTTTCTCCTCTTTTTTTTTTGTTTTTCTTTGGATTTTGCAGATTTTTATAAAAACTATTTTCGTCTTATTAGATCGTGACTTCGGTCGGTTGATTACTGCGTAAAGGTTAATATAATCAGTTTCGTTATATTAATTTTTATTCAGGCATACTTCTTATTTTAAGTGTATAAAATATTAAATATGGTGATTCAACAAAAATATATACACTATTATTTCTTATTTATCTAGATACGAGATAATAAAAATTTCTCAATAAAAGGGGAAACGCTGTAACGTTTTTCTCCTTTTTTTTTTTTATTAGGATACAAAATATTAAAAGTTCTCCAAAAAAAAAAAAAAAAAAAAAAAAAAAAAAGAAAAATAAACCCGTAGCGTTATTCGTTTAGATAGAAAATATCGTAAATTTTCAACGTATGATGTGCACGCAGAAAGTACTATACAATAACGTCACTTATTTAGACGTAAAATACACGAAACCAAAATCGAAAATATATATATATATATATATATACAACAGTATATCTGTCAGTTACTAAATCCTACGAGATTGAACATTTTTGATTGTTGTCAAATAAAAAAATAACACTCTTCAGCTTTCATTTAACCAAAAATCATTAACAAATGTCGAAGTTGTGTATTTGTCATGTCGCGACCGATAAAAATATAAAGGAAAGAAAAAGAAAGAAAAAGAAAAAGAAAAAAATAACAAATTAAAAAAAATAAATAAATAAAAAAGATCAATAATAATTATAATAATAATAAAATAATAAATAAATAAAATAAAATAATATAATAATAATAATAATAATAATAATAATAATAATAATAATAAAATAATAAAATAATAAATAAATAAAATAAAATAATATATAATAATAAGAATAATAATAATAATAATAATAATAATAATAAAATAATAAAATAATAAATAAATAAAATAATATATAATAATAATAATAATAATAATAATAATAATAAAGGAAAGAAAGATATGAATTTACTATCGATACTATCGTCGATATAAGTAAGCTACGATATAGTAAACGATCTAGAGTTGTCGAGGTCAACTCTTGCTCGAGATATAACTATAGTCGTTCTTGGAGTTATGCCTCGTGCCGTTGAACCACCTTGAAAAATACCTTCTTCCGATGACTCGACTACTACCGGTCGTGGTGACACGCGCTGATCGTCGTGTTACGCTACACGTCCTACGCGACGACTCTTTTATAGTAAATGTATACTAGCTTATCTAACTGTATATATGTACCTACGTCTGTGTGTATATTGCGAGTGCGCGCGCGCGTGTGTTCGTGTTACGTGCGTGTACACGTAACTTGTAATACGAAAGAATGTAGATACATCGATTTTATCGCAAGGATATCCGATATTTTACCCTCCCCCCACCCACCCCTCTACGCCATTCCATTTGTTTTTTATTCATTCATTTATTTATTTCTTTGTTTTTTTCTTCTTCTTCTTCTTCTTCTTCTTCTTCTTCTTCTTCCGGTCTTAACGATAATAAGGTTTATCCGTGAGAACTGTTCGGACCAGTATTAATTTTTTATTATAATTTATTTATTCGTTTTTATTTTCTTTTTTTTTTATATATAGTTTTAGTTTTCTTTTCATAGTTTTCTTTTTTACTAAGCAACGTGTGCGTAAAATTAACGTGTGAACACGATGTAACGTGGTTATTATTTTTTTTATTTTTATTATTATTGTTGTTATTATTATTATTATATTATTATTATTATTATCATTGTTGTTGTTGTTGATTTTTTATTAAGCAATGTTTGCATAAAAAGTTACGCGTAAACACGTTATTACGTGATTATTATTTTATTTTATTTTACTATCATTATTATTGTTATTATTATTTTATTATTATCGTTGTTGTTGTAGTTGTTAAAAAATATTATTTATAGTATAATTCATATACGATCGATAGTTGATAGATAGATAAGAAAGATTGATAAAATTAATTAATATTATCCCTCCATAATAATAATCAATATGATTCACTTGGTAATTTAACTAAAGAATAGTTAATTTAATTAAAAAAAAAAAATAAATAAATAAATAAATAAATAAAGGACAAGGAAGATGATGATAACAATTCGTGCAAATTTAACGATTTCTTTTTTTTTTTTTTTTTTTTTTTTTTTTTTTGTTAAACATACAAATGAGAAAAAATAATGATCGATAGGTCCGTTTAATTTTGATGAAAAATCAAATACTCGCGACGAGTTTAATGAGGAATCCTTCGAAATTTTTCAACCAATTCGTTCCATTTGTTTCTTTTAAATAATTTTCTTACCGTCACAATTAATAATCATTATTATTAATCGCAATAAATTTCTAAATAATTGTCTATGCGAATATAAAAATACGTGATAATAAAATGTGATCGTCTTACCTGGACAAATCGTCGAACGATAATACACGGGTATCGATCCAATTAACTAACACGTGCATTACAACAACAAACTAATTCTAACAGCGAGAATTCTAACAGGCAAGTACCATTATATCGTAAAACATTATTGTTTACTTAGAAACGAACAGAACGCCTTAAAAGGTGGTGCGTGTTTCGAGGTTATCGCCTCGACTTGACCCCACTGAAATTAGGCGTATTTGTCATGCATCATTCAAACGGTTAATTCGACTACATTTTACACGCATAATTAAATAAATAAAAAAAAAAAATATATATATATGTATTAAGGAAAAAAAAATGTATAGAAAAAAAAACAAACAGGCTTCACAGGCTGGGTTATGCGCAATTCGTTCGCAAGCTTTTTATCGTAAAAAAACATTGCTTTCGTCAAATTAGTTTTAACGATTATAGGGAATTATCCTGCCTCTAACGTTTGTTCAAACGTGAAAGCGTTGAGTTTATGAAGAATGATTTGTGAATATAATTTGTGGAATGATCAATAGTGAATGAGTCGATGATATTGCTTTTTACAATTCGAAATGTATCTTCTCAAGTTGGCCGTAACGATTTTCGAAACTTTCGAAAATATTCTTCAACGATAGAAATATGTACATACAATTAGAATTTTTATTATAGACAACATTGCGTGAATTTAATATTTGAAAATTCGAATGTGATTTTTCCTTGCCAACGATAAAAATTTTCTAAAAGATTTCAATCAAATAATATAAAATAGAAATTAAGTAATCGAGAAAACGTTGTAACAATCATGAAAGTATTATAGAAAATTTTATCATCTTTCCTTTCTTTTCTTCTTTTTAAATGTATAAACAAAAAATATTCGAGATTTATAATCTTTTTTTTTTTTTTTTTTTTTTTTTTTTTTATTATTAATCCTGAAAGGATCAAAACATTCATAATTGACAAGGAAAATTCTTGGAACTTTCAAGATTATATTTAAGAGACAAATTTACAAATTTTTAGAGAAGGAAAAAAAAAGAGAAAAATCCAATTAATTTGTTATCGAACGAAGAGAGATATTACGATTAGACCATTTTCGAAAGGATCGCAAGAAAAAAAAAAAAAAAGAGAGAAAATAGTATACGAAAAAAGTATAATTATTTTACTAAAAATTTAATAAAAAAAAAAAAAGAAAAAAAACAAAAAATTAAAATTAGATCTTTGAAAGTATTCCAAAAAAATAGTATATATATATATATATTTCTTTTATATATTATATATACACATTTTATATATATATATATATATATATATTATAAAAATATATATATAATTGTAATATATAATTTATATTATATATTTTATTTATATTATATATATATATATTTGTAAGTATACCAGAAAAGGAGAGAGTATATATAAATATATATATATATATATATATATAAATTACCCATCATCACTACTCACCATTGATATAAGTTATATTAGTAATAAAAAAATAAAAAAAATAAAAAAAAAATAAACAAACAAACAAACAAACACTTACATCGCACACGTTAATAATATCGCTCGTCTCGTCATCCGGAGTGGCTAAGGGTGCACGGGGAGAGGAAGCAGCAAGGTGTTGATCGTCTTGGGTCGACCTATCGCTATCGGTTATTATCGTCTCGTTAGTGTCCTCCCTTTCTATCGTCAATATTTCCTCGTGGTGTCTTTCCTTTTCAATTTCAACGTCCTCCTCGATTCTCGTTGCTTCCTCAACGGTCATCCAAGAATCGAATTTATTAGATTGATCTGGATTATCGATCATAAACGATTCGACCCTTTTGTTATCGGTAAGGATGGCTACATTTTTAGCGCTTACTACTATCTCCGTTTTTTCCAACGAGATCGTTGAATCCGACAGTTGTTGTTGTTGTTGATTATGTTGACGGATAGTATCGTTAGTTTCTAAAGTCTCAAAGTTCGTCAAATCGTCGGCCTCCTCGAAATCGAAATCCTTGGTCGTATCGTTGCTGTATTTCGTCAAGGACGTTACGTTATTCCTAAGATCTAAATCATCCTCCGAAAAACGTTTGGTGATGGTGGTGGTGGTGGTGGTGGTGGTGATGGTGGAGATGGTGGTGGTGGTGATATCAGCGTCGTCGTTATTACGTTCGACGATATTCGATTCGATCTCCTCGTTCAATACACGACGTTCCATGTCAATGAATTCTTGGGTACTCGCAGCGTCGGTCGACGTTTCCGATTGGCTCAAAGTAACGTCGTCGAAACTACGAGATTTGTTCGACGAAACATCCTGCGGACTTTCGACTACCTTGTTGTTGCCGTTATTGTTGTTGTTGTTATTATTGTTATTATTGTTGTTGTTGTTGTTGGCAAACTCCGCGATCATCGTTGTCGCGGATTCGTTCGTATCGATTGTTTTTAATTTGTCGCCTTTTGATACCGACGTCCCAGATAATCTTTCGGTATCCTCGAAATTGTCAGAAAATTGTCCTCCCAATTGCTCGACAATCTCGATTGACTCCTCGCGTTCGTTCATCGCCCATGTATCATGATCATGATCGTCATCGTCATCGTCGACGTTCGTACGATCGTTAATTTTATTTTCTTTACGTTCGTCATTAACGAGCTCGGTTTCGACGCGATCCAACGTACTCTTCGTGAACGATTTTGTATCGATCGATCTCTTCTCTCCCTCTCCCTCCTCCTCCTCCTCCTCCTCCTCCTCCTGTTGATACTTGTCGCGACAAGATAAAGGAGAGGAATTATTATCCATAACGTTAGAATTATTGATCTCTGTCGAACGTTCGGATTCGATAGCAACGTTATCGTCGGTTTCGAATTTAACGTCATCGAGATTGGTTATTACCTGTTCACCTCTCGTTTCATTGGATCTTACGAATAAATCCTTCTCCTCCACATCCCCTTTCACCTCCTTCTCATTATCACCCTCTTCTTCCTTTTCGTTCATTTCACGATCGATTTCCCGATCGATCGCTAACGTTTTCTCCTTCTCCTCGTCTATCTCCTCGTCCTCAGCGAGATCCACCATTTCCTTATCAATTTCGTTGGAACGTTTTTCGGCCCTTACATCGGTGGTTACAGGAGATACGTGGCCATTTTGATAACCGTACGGTTCCTCGATCAATGCGCAATGCTCTAATTCGGCGACAATGAAATCCGTGTTAACCCGAAACTGATCGTCCTGTCGGTCAAGTAGAATCCTTTTTACCGTATCAGATTGACCGGATTGTTGCTGTTGTAGTTGTTGTTGTTGTTGTTTTTGTTCTTCCTCCTCGGTTTCATCCATTTTTACCAATCGATTCTTTTCATCCACGATATTATCTACATTATCATCGTTGTTGTCGTCAGCAACGACGCCATTATCATCGTTATCGCCGTCTTCTTCGTCATCGTCATCGTCATCGTCCTTCTTATCGATCTTTTTATCCCCGTTGTTAGAACATATTCTCAAGGCCAATTCACTCTCTATCAATTCCTGTAGGCTCTTATCTTCCGTGGCCAATTCGTTGCGCGTGTTGTTAGTTAAAACGAGATCGTCCTCGTCGTCGTTGTTGTCACAAAGTGATATTAGTTGCTTGTTATGCGTCGCGGTAATGTTATCCAAATCGATCAAACCGTTGTTAGATTGAACACCGCAAACCTCGTTCTTCTTATTACTTACTACGCTTATTGACTTCTTCGTTGCGACCTCCGCCATTATTGCGCAAGTTGTGTTGTGCTCCACCCTCGCGCTAATTCACCACCCCCGGGACACCTGCGATCAAAGCGAACGAAAAAAAAATAAATAAATCGTTAGGTTCGTCGGGAAATTTATTCTTTCGTTTGATTCTCTTTCTTTTCTTTCTTTCTTTATTTATTTATTTATTTTATTTTACTATAGGAAAATCTTTTTCACGAATTAATTAATCGTACAGTACGTTCGACCTACGATGCTTTACAGTTAAAAAAATAAATAAATAAAAAGTAAATACGCTACAGAGCAAATTTACACTTGGTTTCATACGGGACCACTGTCCTTTGACAGTTCAACCGCAAAATTTTCACCAAAAGCAATTAAAAAAAAAAATATATATATATATATATTTGTATATACATATGTCTGTAAAAAAATAGACATTTTTTGTGGCATCTTCTGCAGTTGAGTATGGCAACCAAATATTTTTGCAGAACGTAAAAAAAATAATATATAAAAAAAAAAAAAGAAACGTCGTTAAAAGTTGTGAAATTTCACGTTACGTTACGTTCACGTTTATGTTCTTTTTCAAAACCGTCCCAAAAATTTATCAAGCGCGTCGTTATTCCATTAGAATAAAAGCCGTTATATACGGTGTAACTATTCTTCTGTTTAACTATCTTTTGTCCGTAAAATCACGGAATTTGTTCACCGAAAATAATTTAAAAAAAAAAGAAAAAAGAAAGAAAAATAGATTTTTAGCAGCATCCTCTGCAGAGTTGAGTATTGCAACAGAATATTTTTACAGAACGTAAACAAAAAAATAGTATGAAAAAAACGTAGTTAAAAGTTGTAAAATTTCACGTTATGTCACGTTCACGTTTATGTTAACGTTCATGTTGAAAACCGTGCCAAAAAGTTGTCACGTCCGTCGTCATTTTATTAGAATATAAGCCGTTATATACCCCGTAAGACCATTGCCTCAATACTATTTCAAAATCCTTTTTCGAATTTTTTTTTATTTTTTTTTTTTTTTTTTTTTTTCTTTTTTTTTTTTTTTTTTTTAATATACGTGGTAATCTCTTACACAGCAACACAATTTTTTAAATTTCTATAGATCATTGTACTCGTTTGCGTACTCGTAAATTTGAATTTCAAATTTAATACGTACTGATGCTTTGTCAGGTTCGAGATATCGATTTATAATAAAAAAAAAAAAAGAGAAAGAGAGAAAAAAATTGAAAGAAAAATTTTTATATTCCTACAACTGAATCCCGATAACAGCGCCCACGTTACGAAATAACTGCGAGATGCATATCGCATTTTCCACCACGTCAAAATCTGGTAAATTTTTCTTTTCCTCTTTTCTCTCTCTTTTTTTCTCTTTTTTTTTCCCCCCCTGAAACATTCATTCATAAAGCGGAAGTATAGAATACCCGGAGTATAATATATTCGATCGTATCGTTTGAAATGAAACATCCTGTATTTTACGTTGATACTCTACGTGCAGTTTCCTAGATCTGTTTATCTAACAGAATCAAAATACGTCAGCAATGTCTGAGAAATTTTAATTAATTAAAATAAAACTCGTTGTTTTCTGATTATCTACTGGTTGTTTACTGATTATCTATATATATATATATATATATAAAACCAACTAATTCGATATAATTAATTTCAAATATTAATAAATATATAAAGAGAAAAATAAAATTAGAAAGATGATGATGATAATGATGATGATAATAATAATAATAATTATTATAATAATAATAATAATTATTATTATTATTGTTTTGTTATTATTTAAAGATAATTCCAACAGAATGATGTTCTTGGAAAATTAAATTTGGAAGAGAATAATAATAATAATAATAATAATAATTATAATTATAATAGTAATAATAATTTGAAGATCGCATTGACCAAACAATATCCTTGCAGAATAAAAATATGAATCAAAAGAAATATATAAAAAAAAATAAATTAATATAAAAAACATATATATATATATATATATATATAAAATATAATATACAAAACGTACAACAACAACAAAAAAATACATCATACAATAGTTAAGTAATTTTGAAGGACAGAAAAAAAAGTTAAAAAAAAAAAAAAGAAAAATGTCGTAATACGATCAAAAATAGACGATCTTTCTAAATTCCATTACGTTCATTCAAAATTTATCGAGGTGAGCGCTCTCTCTCTCTCTCTCTCTCTCTATTTCGTTTCTAATGCAAGAGAGACCACGAAATAAATTTCTCGTAATACTCGAAGGAGATAAACGGAAGTACGGACAACTTTTCTAGAACTCGAGAAGAGCGGACGAACGTACGAACGAACGATCTAAGAGGACCTGAGGCCAGTCAGCGTTGTTGGCCGGCAAGCCAAATATCCTATTATTAGATATTCCCTACGTCCGTGTCGTTATGCTTTAACGACGACACCACCACCACCATCACCACCATCACCATCACACCATCATTACTATCACCATCACAAGTACGCATATTTTCAAATTGAAATCTGAAACTCTAGAATAGGTGATACCCTCTCCTAGTTTTCACTACCCTAAGATTCGTTCTATGTGTACTTTTGTGTGTGTGTGTTTGTACATATGAATAGAGAGGGTATCTCACTTTACAAACGGATATAATGTACAAATATATCCGTACCCATTGATCTTATAAACGAATTTGAAAAAAAAAAAGAAAAAAAAAATGGTTAGGTTATGTTCAATTTTTTTTTTTTTTTTTATGTACACTCCGTCGAACCTCGCAGACGACAAAATTCGATGAAATGTCGACGTGAACGTACACGGTGTATACTCGTACGATTTTTATTCATATACTTTACTCATTTTACGAACGAATATAATGTACAAATATATCTCCATATCTGTTGATCTTATAAACGAATTTGAAAAAAGAAAAAAAAAGAAAAAAAAATTGTTAGGTTATGTTCAGTTTTTTTTTGTGTGTGTACACTCTGTCGAACCTCGCAGACGACAAAATTCGACGAAATGTCGACGTGAACGTACACGGTGTATACTCGTACGATTTTTATTCATATTCTTTACAACTTTCGTTATATATAAATATACAGGATGTCTCTCTCATTTTACAAACGCATATAACGTGTACAAATGTCTACGTAACTATTGACTTTATAAATGAATTTTGATAAACCAAAGTTTTCGGGTTATGATTCGTTTTTTTTTTTTTCTTTCTTTTTTATGTGCGTACACACTTTGTCGAACCTCGCAGACGCCATAATTCGACGAAAACCTACACCGTGGTTAATACTAGTTGAATTTCTACCGATCTTCACTCTAAGATTTTCGTTCGTCCTCTTAAAATATTTATTTTCATTCGAAACATTCGTTTGTGAAATAAATAAAGAGAAAAAAAAACAAACAAAAAGAACAAAAAAAAGAGGCAAAAAGTACAAAATAATTTCAAATAGGAAATATGTTCGGCCGTAACCGTTGAACGAAACGTGGACACCCTGTATATAACTTCGTCTGATTATCACGTACGTAACTACTTATCGTCCTTCGTTGTCGAAACGTTTAATGTCGGATGGGCCAGCTATGGGGCCCCCAAATATGATGTTCGTTCGAGTCTTTGCTTTTGCTTCGTACAAAACCAAAAACGATAATAACATAACAATATCGTCGATGGATGCATAATCGCGATGATATATAACATGTGAAGCATAAAAATGTAAAGCAAATTTTACGGTATATCTATGTACATACAATGAAAATGTAAGCGTATGTAAAAATGTAAATGTATTTCAAATTATGAAATAATGAACAGGCGGACCCAAACGAAAAATATATATATATATATATATATATATATTCTCGCGTTCCGTGTATCAAGCAATAATTTATTTATTGTTTTATATATATATATATATATATATATATATATATTTTCTTCTTTAAATATATACTCGAGTATAAAAATATTCTTGTAATATATTAATACGATAGAACGAAGGACCGAGATTTGAATTTTCTGGATTTTTCGAGATATCGTCCGCCATTTTTCTTCAAGAAGCTTCTATAGTATACGCGTATAATGTATATATAAATATATATATATATGTATGTATGTATGTATGTATGTATATATATATATATATATATGCACACACACACATAAATACACACTCTCCAAGGAGAATTTTTTTTCTTTTCCTATCTTTATAGGGAATCGAAAATAAGAGAGAGAGAGAGAGAGAGAGAGAGAGAGACTCTTGATAAATTCCAGCACGGAGCCCTCGCGAGTGTAACAGTTTATAAACATTCGGGAGACCAACTCGATTCCAGCGTAAACTAACACACACACAGACACACAGACACACACACGCACGTACACAAAATCGTAGAGAAAGAGTAGCTTCAAAATTAGAAAGTGGTCCGAACGTGGATGGAATCGCGCATGACCGGAGTCGAACTCAGTAGCGTTTTCTAAAGGGCGCACGCGTCCCTTTCATTCTCCATCCTTCTCCTTCTCCTTCTCTCTCTCTCTCTCTCTCTCTCTCTCTCTCTCTCTCTCTCTCTCTCTCTCTCTCTCTCTCTCTCTCTCTCTCTCTCTCTCTCTCTCTCTCTCTCTCTCTATCATATTCTATACCCACCCAAAAAAAAAGAAAAAAAAAAGAACAAAAAGAAAAAAAAACAAATAATAAAGAAGTAACAAAATAAAAAACAAAACAGAAAACGAATAAAGGAAAATGAATAAAAAAAGATATATATATATATATATATATATATTAAAAAAAATAAATAAATAAAATAAAATAAAACAAAATAAAGACCCTTAAATACGCAATGTAACGTTTCGAGCACTTCTCTGCGACCATACCGTACGCGCTTTAAAACGCTTAGTACGACGTAATCGAAATAAAATCATTCATACACGTGTATTTAATGTTTCATTTCAATGTTTCGTCCTTTTCATCCTTTCATCATCCTAATTTTTTTATTTTTTTTTTCTTTTTCCCTTTTTTTTAAACATACCTACGATCTCTCTCTCTCTCTCTCTCTCTCTTTTACTTAGGATAAAGGCATATATACACCCTGTTCAAGTTATCTCTCCATCTCTTTCTCCGACGTTACTCCGAGGTCGTTCTTCGGGTTCACGACCGAGTCTGTGCTAAGTCTCTCTCTCTCTCTCTCTCTCTCTCTCTCTCTCTCTCTTACTCACTCAACACTCAGTCGAAAATTCTCTTTCTCTTTCTCGCTTCTCTACGACTCATTCTCTCTCTCTCTCTCGCTCTTACTTAAGCCTCGGTCGTAATTCTTTCTCTTTGTCTCTTTCTCGCTTTTCTACGACTCATTCTCTCTCTCTCTCTCTCTCTCTCTCTCTCTCACACACACACTCTAGCTTTCATTCTCCTTCTCTCTTTCTTATTCCTCTTTTATGTTAGACTCATTCTCCCTTTCCCTCTCTCTCTCTCTCTCTTTCTCTCTCTCTGAATCTCTCTGCCCCTTTCTTAGGTTTTCTCCGCTCTTACTACTACACCCGTTCAAATCTTCCCCCTCTATTTTTAGAATGACACACTACCGCGATTAAACGATGCGCGAGCATCTTACCGTGGCATACTGTGTCGTCGTCGGGAAAGACACTCTGACCAAAGGCGGCATCGTCGAACGAAACTATACGAAACTATACGAAACTATACGAAACGAAACGAAACGAAACGAAACGAAACGAAACGAAACGAAACGGAACGAAACGGAACGAAACGAAACGAAATGAAACGAACGTAGGAACGAACGAAAGTGATAGTCCACTTTTGTTTTCTCACAGTCAAATAGCTTACTCTACTGTCAGACGTCTATCGTAAAGGTGTACCCCCTTCTCTCTCTCTCTCTCTCTCTCTCTCTCTCTCTCTCTCTCTCTCTCTCCCTCCCTATTTCTTTCTTTCTCTCTCTCTCTCTCTCTCTCTCTCTACCTCTATATCTTTTTTGTTACGTAAGAGACTTTCCTCGGTGAAGGAGATATTGTTTATCATTGCGCTGCATTGAGTAGTATGCACACACTCGAAAATGATCTTTTCAAGTTCGTTTATACACACTCTTAATTTTCATGATTTTATATCATCTTCAATATTGCGTTCTTCTTTTCCTTTCTTTTCTATCCTTTTTATTTTCTATTCTTTTCTTTCCGAATAACGAACTACTTTTTTCTAATGCACCGCGTGTTTTCCTTTTCTCTCTCTCTCTCTTTTTTTTCAGTATAATTTTTTTTTTATCGTTGTCATCATCCTATGTGGATTCTATCATCTACTTATAATAATACACTTTTGCGTTAATGTTGCATGTAAAAAATATTCTACTTTTATGTAAACGTTGTATTTATTTATTTATTTGTTTATTTGTTTATTTATTCGTATTATAAATTACAGTAAGGGTTAAAATTTCCTGGATGATTTTTAAAGAGTCACTCTTTCTTTCTTGATTCCGTTAATATAAAAAAAAACGAGAGAGATAGAGAGAGAGAGAGAGAGAGAGAGAGAGAGAGAGAGAGAGAGAATATTCGAAGAAATCTTTTCGATAAATTCATTAATCGCACAATGCACATTATTATCAGGTTCACGATAATAATTCGTTGCGATTTCCTGAGAGGAACGTATTTTATTTGTTTATAAAAAACGACGCGAATAGAAGGAAGAAGAAAAGATAAGGGATAAAATATAATCCCTCCTCCTCCCCCTCCCCCTCCTTCTCCTCCTCCTCCTCCTCCTCCTTCTCCTCCTCCTCCTCCAATCGTGATTCCGAATAGCTTCGACGATTTTATCTCAAAAAAAAAAAAAAAAAGAAAAGGAAAAAAAAACTTAATAAATAAATAAGTTATTAAGGTCTAAGAGCTTTCATTCGAACGATTACATCGGTCCTACTCCCCTTGTACTTACTTATCCCTTTTCCAGCTCTCCCTTTCAAAAATTCACCCCTTATCTCCTTTCCCCAGATGTTACGACTCCACATCCCCCGTATCCCACGTTAATAAATACAAATTTCTAGATACGTAGGTGTGTGCTTGTGCGTGTACGTGTGTGTGCATATATTTGTACGCGCGCGTACACACATACACACACACACACATATGTACATATATATGTCTGCATATATATAAAGAAGGGTCTAGTATATATTCTAGTATCTATTCAATATATTTTAGTATCTAACTTTAGTACAATACTTTTCATCCCAGCATAAAATTTTTCCACCAATCCTGGGATAAGAAACGAAAGGTCCAAGTAAAATGACGTTTTTTCTTTTTTCATCCTTTGGACTATTTCGAGTATAAGGATGACGTGTCGTGCACTTTAAGTGGTCGTCAATCAATGATACGTAAATAATTTTTCGTTTCGTCGAAATTTTCATTTATTCGTTCCGTTCGTTCTCAATTTCATTAACTATTAATTTGTCATCTATTGAATCTTACTTAACATTGAGCATCGATTAATTTCTTTTAATTTTTTTTTTTGTTGTTGTCGTTCCTATTTGTACGGACTTTCTTTTCTTCTTCTCCTATTTTTTGTTTTTTTATTTTTTTTTTTTCAATGCCTCAAACTTCATTACAATTTTATTTTACGCCAAGTATCGAATGTAATTTTCTTCCTTCCATCCAATTCGTATGAATTTTTGTTGTTAATTTAATTTAATTTAATTTTTTCTTCCTTCCTTTTTTTTTTTTTTTTTTTTTTTTTTTTTTAATAATATCGACTATCGCAATTTCATAAGAAATTAAATAATTAATTAAATAGTCAATAATAAAATATTATCATTTGCAATCTCGTTGGAGTCCTCTTCGTTTAAGCGATCTACATAAATATATTTTATTCGTTATCATCATCGAACGATTTTACTTCCCATCAACTGTTTCGAAGATTCGCGAATAATCGTATATATTATTTATTTATTTATTCTTTCCTCATCGAATTATGCTAATAGATTCGTTAATAATTTCCAAGACCATCCAACCACTCTCCACGTCCACCACGCCCCCCCACCTACACCCACACCCACTTATTTCACATATATTGTCAGAAAATATAATATTTCGTTAATTATTCGATAACGAATTTCCATGGATAATCGGCTCGTACAAATTTTCCCCATATGATTTATCGATTAAACTATACGAGAAAGAATTTTATTATTCGACGTGATTAAAAGTAAACAACGCGTATCGGGGTCGGATTGGAGATAATAATAATAATAATAAAAAGAAAAAGAAAAAAGAAAAGAATAATAAAAATAAAAAAATTTATTACGAGTTGGTTTGTGAAAAAAAAAAAAAAAAAAGGAAAAATAAATAAATGCGCATACAAACAGTACTCACTCCTGTGCATTTATTTCTCTCTCTCTCTCTCTCTCTCTCTCTCTCTCTCTCTCTCTCTCTCTCTCTCTCTCTTTTTTACATCCGGCCACGATATGTTGCAATTCTATCTATATATCCATCTGCTTATGCACGCGGGCGAGCGGGTGCATGCGTGTTCGTGCGTGCTGTGTGTGTTTGTGTATGTGCGTGTGTGTATGTATTTGTGGATGTGGGTGTGTAGGTATATACCTGAACAGATTACATAGACACTTAAACCGGATAATAAACGCGTTCCTTGAATACCTGGACGGCGCGCTTAGCAACGTTTAGGTCACACAACGTTTGGCTATTTTCAAACGGAATCTATTAATAATATACGTACGACGACGTGCTTTCTGCCCAAAGATTCCTGGCAATTACGGAAAAACCTAGCGGACTATATTGCATTCACTCTATTCCCATAAGTTTATCGATCGGATCGAGGAATCTCGATTAATCGAATCAAAACGAACGAATACTTTCACGGACATTAGTTTATGGACACGCGTGTATGTACGTAGAGATAAACATGATTACATTCATTTTATTTCATTTCATTTCATTTCATTTCATTTCATTTCATTTCATTTTATTTTATTTTATTATATTATATTATATTTTATTCATACTTCGTGTAATATGTAATATGAGCTTTATATATGTGTATGACATAAAATGAAATGTATATATAAATAAAAATTATAAGAAAATTTAATGTGTATATATATATATATATATATATATATATATATATATATATATATATATAAAAGTAATAAAATGTGTATGTATATAAATGTATATAATGAAAAAATTAAAGATGAAACACACACACACACACACACACACACACACGAAATGAAATAATATCTACATATATATAAATTGTTATGAAATCTATACGAATATACACGAAAGAAAAGGAAAAATAAAAATAAAATATGTCGGATATATGTGAATCGAAATAAAATGAAATGAATTATACACGTATACAAGTAAAAATAAAATACTTGTAAAAATAAAATCAAATTAAGTTAAATTATATAAAACTAAAAAAGAAGAAACAAAACAAAACAAATAAATATGAAATAAAATGAAATAGGTCCTGAAATATACCTCAATCGAAATAAAATGAAATGAAATATATACGAATATAATACATATGCATACATATGCATGCATATCATACGTTAAAAAAAAATACATACGTATACATATACATATATGTGTGTTCCTTTTATTTTTTCATGTATAGCGTTCATATGCGAGCTCGTAAAATGATGTTTGAAGTATTTACAAGGATCATTGTAAACGTCATACGTAAATAATAGTTATAAATTATCATTTTTTGAAACAAAACTTTACAATATCATAGTTAATATTACAATTTCGTCGACATACGATCCTAAAGATGATATATATATATATATATATATATATATATATATATATATACATATATATAAAAATTACTAGCTTCAAATATCACGAGAGACTTTTCCTTTAGACACAACGCACACACGCGCGCACACACACACAAAATAGCAACAAGGGATATTGAATTACTAAAAGAGAAACTAAAAGAGAAATGAATATGTTTCGTACGTAGATACATTAACACACACACACACACACACACACACACACACACGATACGGGTTCGTATCATTTGCATAACGTTGAATTATTTTTTAAGAAAAGAAGAAACCAATAAAAAAATATATATATATATCGAAAATATAAACTTATTTTGGTCTTAGAGAATTAATTAAAATTCTTGATAAAGAAGAAGAAAAAAAAAGAAAGGACAATTAAATAAATAACATGGATAAAATAGATATATATATATATATATAAATAAATTAATTAATTAAAATGAAGGAGATCGTCGTAAAACGAGTTGTAATAAGATATCTTTAATATAGATCATTATTACAATGATTCAACGTTATTTTTCATTAGTAAGAAACCAGTTACCTATCTTTCTCTCTCTCTCTCATTCACTTTCTTTATCTATCTCTATCTCTTTCTTTCTACGGGTATTAATTAACTCGGTTTGTGCGATCGAACGATCGCGGAGATCAACGCTTTCATCAGAGCCAAATGATTATGTTCGTCGAAGAAGTAATGGTTTGCTTCTCTGTGTATTTGTGTGTGTGTGTGTGTGTGCGCGCGCGCGCGCGCGTGTTTGTGTGTATGTGTGTGTGTGATATTCGTGAACGTCGATGCAAATTTACATTGCCACCCTTTGTCTAGGAGTTCAATGAATAATTTATAGGCTAAGGCTTTTCGATCGACACGGGATCGTGATAGGTCCCCCACCCAGGTGGTTTTTCGATTAACGTATCTCACTTTGCATATATAGGTAATCGTCGAATTAAACTCTTCTGCCGAAATCGATAGGAAAAAAAAAAAAATAAATAAATAAAAATAAATGAATGAGAGAAGAAAAGAAAACAAAAAAATAATATGTCAATAACGAGGGTAGGAATAATTTTAAGTGCGACAACGAGTCGGAAACGTGTTTCATTGTATATTTTCGATGAACGTTATGAACCATATAAGATCGATAGGAAAATCTTTGGGAAGAAAATTGATGACTTAAAAAAAAAAAAGATAAATAAATAAAAGGAAATATTAAGGAGAGTGAAAAAATCGATTTGAGAATAACGTTTTAAGCGTTAACAGAAATCGTAGGACCTGTTTGTTAGTTCATGCGCGTGATCTAATAAAAAAAAGAAAAAAGAAAACAAAATGTAGAGGAAAATTAATAATAAATAAAGAGAGAAATCGATCGATAGATCAATAGATCGATCGATCAAAATATTAACGAGAACGTAAACATCGAAATAAAAAGAGAGTAAGTGCGCTATTCGTAACTTGTCTTCAATGTGCGTAGCCAAAAGAAAAAAGAAAAAAAGAACGAGAAGAGAATTATTAACAACGGAAAAAATTAATGACACGCGTCGAAGAGAAGAAAGGAAAAAAAAAATAAGAAAAAGAAAAAGAAGAAGAAGAAGAAGAAGAAGAAAGGATGATCCATGAAAATATTCCGTATCTCGAATATCTCGTTGATCATCGACGACGTGTATATCGAAGAAAATAAAAAAAAAAAAAAAATAAGAATAAACAAAAAACGAAAAAAAAAATACAACGAACGAAGAAAAAAATGAGGAGTATCGACGACACGAAGGACAAATGAAAAATTAAAAAAAAAAAAAATAAGAAAAGAGAGGAAGAAAGAAAAAAGAAGGAAAAGAACGAGAAAGAGCGCGATATGAACGAACGTAAAAATAGGGGATCAAAAACTAAAAAAAAAAGAAAAGAAAAAAAATATATAAGAGAGAGAGAGAGAGAGAGAGAGAGAGAGAGAGAGAGAGAGAGAGACGAGTCAAAAATGGCGTTGATCGTAAAGTATGAATACATAGAAAAATTCCAAGCGCGATCAAATGACACGTATGATACGAACGAAAGGGGAAAGCAAGAGAGAGAGAGAGAGAGAGAGAGAGAGAGAGAGAGAGAGAGAGAGAGAGAGAGAGAGAGAGAGAGAGAGAGAGAGATAGAGCGAGAAGAAAAAAGGGGGAAAAATAAATGAGAGAGACAGAGAGAGAGAGAGAGAGAGAGAGAGAGAGAGAGAGAGAAGACTCAAGGCTGTGGTCTGTCATCCCTGAAAAGTAAAGTTTATCCGGGAAGCGAGAAGTATCCGAGCGTAAGTGGAAAGGGGAAATAAGAGAGGGAGAGGGTGGGGAGTGTGTGTGAGAGAGAAAGAGAGAGGTAGAGAGAGAGAGAGAGAGAGAGAGAGAGATAGAGAGAGGAGGAAGAGGTTTACGCGCAAGCGTGTTACGATGCTGGGGTGCATACATAAGGTGCGGCCCGTTCTTCTCGGTGTCCCCTTACAGATTTCTATGCAACTATAATTAGGTAACCGACACCATACCCCATCCTACAGGAATCCCTGTTAGCCGTTAAGCTATGTCTCTCTCTCTCTCTCTCTCTCTCTCTCTCTCTCTCTCTCTCTCTCTCTCTCTCTCTCTCTCTCCCTCTCTTACTCCGCAGAAAGTGGCGCGAATATTTTTGGCCGAAGAAATGGCCGAAAATAAAACTTTTGCCATCTTCTCTTAGGTGAGTTTATACTCGTCCTAAAGCACGTTCCGGGTCTGTTTCTCTTTCAGGTTTCGAATGCCTTTCTCCCCCAAACCAACAGAACTCAACCCAACCCAAAAAAATCCACTCCCCCACACCTTCCCTTCCTTCTAACCATCCTACCTATCTACATATCTACCTACCTACCTACCTACCTATCTACCTACCTACCTACCTACCTACCCTACCTACCTACCTACCTACCTACAGTTCACGGGGTTCAATATCCAATCGCGTAGTTCGTTTGCGCGTTATCGCCATTTTTTTTTGTTTCTTTTCAAACGATCACGGCGAATGAGATTCGCGATCGATCGGCTTTCTTCCCTTTTTTCTTTCTTTTTTTCCCCTTCTCTCCCCCTCCCCCCTGCGCCACGTTAATACGGAAATTGAATTGTGCGAGTATGGGAAAGAAATTTTGTTCTTGTTTTCTGTTTTTTTTTTTGCTTTTTTCGGTTTAATAATAATCCGGCAATAATTAATTATCAAAGGACAAAAGATATGATGTTGAGGATAAAAGTGAGGTTAACTAGGGTTAATTTGTACGGTCGGTAACGGCGATAACTGTTTTATCCGATTATCGAAAATCTTGATAAAGATCAGTGACGAATTCATTATTATTATTATTTTTTTTTTTTATAATTATTATTATTACTATTATAATTAATAACATTTTTCTTCCTTCCTCCTTTGAATTTAAATTACTCATTTAACCGCGTACTTAACACGTTAAGTGGTATATATACACACACACACACACACACACACAAAATATATGCGCATAGGCACATACGTACACACACACACAAAGAGAGAGAGAGAGAGAGAGAGAGAGAGAGAGAGAGAGAGAGAGAGAGGAGTATATGTTGACATTGGTGCAATTAATAAAGCATGGTTCGATGTCCCAAGACCGTAAGTCACAACTCTTTGGCATTTCTCATTCATGTAACACACCACCCAACACCAATTAATGAGGTTAATTAATTTGTAAGCTTCGAGAAGCAAATACTCACGATGCGATTTACTACGAGAGGAAGTGGGAGAGAAAACATGAAGCGTGAACGCTTTACGTTTTCTACGAATAGAATAGAAGCTTAATGCTCTCTCTCTCTTTTTTCTCCACTTTTAATTTTTTCGATTTCTTATCGTACTTTTGTTCGAAGAGCGAAGCGATTTCATTCATAAAAAATTTGTACGTCCTTATCTCGATTTTTTTTCTCTCTTTTTTATTTTTCCTTCCATTTTTTTTTTAATCCTCGTAAGAAAACCGATCGAACACGGAGAAGTTTTTATATTAACGTTACGTATTGTTAGTATTATCTACGAATATAAATTTTTTTATCTCACTTTTCATTCCTTCCTTCCATTCTTTCTTTTATACATTTCTTGCTTCTTTTTTTTTTTTTTTTTTTTTTTTTTTAATTTTATACAACGAATTATCGATCATGTTGATCGCAAAGATACGTAAATATAAGTGCAATGTATGTTCGCTTTATTATTAGCTATCGTTTATCTTGGAAATTATCGGGTTTTTTCTCTCTCTTTTTTTTTTTTTTTTTTTTTTTAATAAAACAGAAGAGGACAAATGTTTCACAAATTTTTCAATGTCGATTTACGATCTATTTTCTTAAACGACGACACGCGCAACTAATAAATTCTATTTTACTTTTTCTTTTTCTTTTCCTTTCTTTAAGCGCGTAGAATTTTTAATTCCAAGAATCTTTCAATTTTCAAAATTTATCTGTACCTACGTGGAGATATAATATCTTTTATATCACTTTTTCGTATTACCACAATATAATATATTATTTTAATTTTTCTCTTCTCTTTCTCTCTAATTCCTTTCATAAAAGCACAAATTATTTTCAATGAAAAAATCCTTTATAATAATAATAATAATAATAATAATAATAATAATAATAATAATAATAATAATAATAATAATAATAGTAGTAGTAGTAATAGTGCTAATATCCAATATATTTATAATTTTTATTAGAAATGGCGTTTTAATTAAAAATACGAAAAGGAAATGTTTCAAAAATACAATGATATATAAATAATAATAATAATAATGATGATGATGATGATGATGATAATGATAATAATACGCGATGTATAATAATAAATTATTATAAATATATTGATTATAATTGTAATCATTATATGCTCACACAATTCATACATTATACGTATACTTTATAAATTGTGCATGATCTAACGAATAAACGTATAATTAATTTGTTATTATGATTTCGTTTAATACGAATAATTAAGGAAATATAAAAATGTGAAATGAATTTCGTTATTACACGCGACAACTCAGTTGTGAAAGCTCTGATACGAATATACTTAAGTACATAGAACGTTATTTCAAAGGGTACGGGACAAGTGCGTGTTACCGAGAAATACTCATGGGTTTTCCTTGGTAAGCAACGAACGCATGCTCGTTAAATCAACGTATATATTTATATATGTATGTATGTATGTATGTATGTATGTATGTATGTATGTATGTATGTATGTATGTATGTACGTATGAACGTACGTACGTATGAACGTACGTACGCACGTATGTATATATGTAAATACTCCATTTAATGCAACCGAGTGTACACGTATGTACATATGTACGTATTTATTCACTTACATAGACGGGATTTGAAATTTCCGAAGAAGATTAATTTTAAAGAATGACAAAATCCTAAGTCTCGATAATAACTTCATTAATTTGATTCTAAATAATTATTTCATATAAATAGAAATAAAAATTTGTTTTGTTGTTATTTTTTATATTATATCATTTTTTTATTATTGTATAAAATTATTATATTTTTTTATTGTGTATATATATATGTGTGTGTGCGTGTATGTTGTATGTATGTATGTAATTTTAATATTATATATTATTATATCATCATTATTATATATGTTAAATTTACTTTTACATATAATTTTAGTATTATATTGCCATTATATTTTTAATTTTTAATATTATACGCTTACACACACACACACACACACACACACACACACACAATTCTATTATCGCATAATTATATTATATTTATATGTCATATCACAAGCACATATAATTTCAATATTACACCATCATAATATTTACTTGTTTCATTTTATTCTTATATGACATATTATCTTATTATCATCTGATTATTAATATATTTTGACTTTAAATATTACACAGATATTAATTCCCCACGTTTCAATCTTATTGTTGAAATATTTAATGTATATAAAAATTAAAAAAAAAATAAATAAATAAAAGAAGAAATAAAAGATTCGCATCGTAAAGTAAAAAAGGAAAGTGTCAAAGGTAAGCAAAGAAATAAGAAACAATGAAAAAAAAAAGAGAATAAAAATCGCTTTGTATAACCGCGTGGATTTTTTTTGTTTTTTTTTTTTTTTTTTTTTTTTTTTTTTAAATAGATCGGATTTATTACGACCACTTCATCTCCCATCCTTGTCTTTATCTTATTCTTTTCTTTCGACCTTTTAAATCAATGCGACATTTAGCAACATCAACGACTTAACCCTACTTTATGAGATAATCCGTAAGATGATCACCAGCTGTCATGTACTATCCTACGCCTAACTCTCGTGCCTTTCAGTTGGACCATTGAAGTCGGGACAATTTATCTTGGCTTCCGCTAAACAATATTAATCACCAAAGGAATTCCATACTGAATGGAACGCGTTGGTTAGAAAATATAATGAAGATAAGAGTTTACAGGCTCCACTATGTGTGTGTGTGTGTATATATATATATATATATATATTTCTTTTTTCTACTCGTCTTTCATTTTATTTTTTCTTTCCTTCTGTTTCTTCGTTGCCTGCAATTTCGATCCTAAAATTTCTCGAAAGAATGAAAAAGAAGAAAAAGTAAGTCAACATGAAAAACAATCGGAATGAATTTTCCATGGATTTATGGGGGGGGAATCATAAAAACAAAATGGCTGCGAGGATTTTCGTAATGGCGATAATATTTCGGGTAACGTGACAGAGTTGAAAATGGATTTAAAGGGGGGGGGGAAGCAAACAAACAAGCAAACAAACAAACGAACAAACGAACGAACAAAAAAACAAATAAAAGACGGACGACCCAACTATTCGAGACAGTGAGAGAAAGAGACGTTTTGTCACTAATCGGACAGATAAGAACGCGTTTAAAGAGTGAGGGGGAGGAAAAAAAGAGGGAACAAAATGGCCGTTCGAATCTTCGCGATATGTACGATCGTCCACACGCACGTTCGCGTTCCTTTAATCGCGTCAATATAATAAATCGTACGAAAAAAAAAAGAAAAAGAAAAGAAAAATTAGGCTTATTTATAAATACCAAAATGGCCGCTCGAATATCGCGATAACACTAACACATCAGTTAACATATGTTCCGAGTTGAGTGAGGGCAAAGTACGCAAGTACAAAAGGTATCATCGAGAGTTTGTTGATACGAATTTCAAAAATAACCATCCGCTTCTCTCGTTTGAAAGAGAGAGATAGAGAGAGATAGAGAAAGAAAGAGAGAAAATGTGTGTGAGAGAGTAATTAAAAAAAAAAGGCGAGTAGGAAAGGAAGAAAAAAGAAGAAGAAGAAAAAGAAGAAACAAAATAAACGAAAAAGAAAAGAAAAACAGCGAGGAAGGGGGAGAAAAAAATTGAAAAATTGAAACGAGGAGAGGAGAAGAAGGGAAGGAAGGAAAGAAAGAAAAAGAAAAGAAAAGAGAAAAGGAAGAGAAAAAGGAAATAAAAGCAAAAAAGATAAAAAAAAAAAGAAAGAAAGGAAAGGAATGGAAAGGAAAAGAGCAAACGGTCTCTAACGGCACCAACGACATCTGCATATTCTATTTAAATCATCGAGAAATGCAGAAATCATGCGAAATCCGGTACAGTCACTTCTAAAAGGTTATATATTCACGAAAGCCAAGATATTATTCGAGACCGTAATAGGTCTGTAAGATTTAACGAGATGTGTTCTGGTATTACCACCGCCGGTATTACCGGCGACGTATTACGAAACAGCGAGCATCCAACGATCTAAAAATATCTCCAAGATATTCCAGGCGAAGTTCGTTTCTCAAATGCGATCCCTAAGCTCAAGGAACGCGCGAGAGTCCCTCGGGCAAAGGTCGGACATCATCAAAACCACCCCGCAATATATATATACATATACATATACATATATACATACACATACATATAACACAATATATTTATTAATGGTAATAGAAAATATATTGAATAGGAAATATATTGAATATTTTAATATAAAGTACTAAAATGAAAAAAAAAATATATATATATATAAAAAAATATATATATATACAATAAAGATATATTAATATATATACTAGATATGTTAATAGTGGTAGTATAACTATATACATATTATATATATATATATATATATGTATATATATATATATTATATATTATATATTATTTATACAGTACAACAATTCAAATAAATATTTATATTCATATTATAATACATATACTACATATACTACATATATTACATATACTACATACAATACTGTTTATTAACATACACATTTATTACTATATAAAACAAAAAAAATATATCATAAAATATATATATATATATATATATATATATATATATAATTCTCCTTATTTCAAATAATATTAATAATAATAATTAATAATAATAACGACAATAATAATATATAATATAAAAAAATATATGCACGTACGTAACAAATAACTTCATGAACAAAAAAAAAGAATAAAAAAAGAGCGAGAACGAGAGCAAGAGAAAGAGAGAGAGAGAGAGAGAGAGAGAGAGAGAGAGAGAGAGAGAGAGAGAGAGAGAGAAGGAAAATATTAAGGATCCTAAAGAATAGATCGATCCATCGATCGATCGATCGATCGAATCGCGGATTCGATCATCGACGAAACGATTCTAGCAACATCAGTTGGGATCCTATAAGCTTGCGCATGCGCACCCGCGAATGGCCGGTCGAGCCGGATGAGAAGCCGAGCCGAACATAGCCGAAGCGCGAGAGAGGGTGAACGACCGCACGAGAATTGATATTCCCAGCATTCCAGAGAACGATGAAGATGACCGAGTGTGCTCGCGAGACCATTACCGGTCCATGTTTCCCGTCATCGTCGTCATCATCGCCATCATCAACAATAACATCATCATCATCATAATAATCATCGTCGTCTTCGTCGTCGTCGTCGTCATCGCCATCATTATCGCCATCATCGTCGCCATCATCGTCGCCATCATCGTCGCCATTATCATCGTTATCATCGACGCCATCATTATTATGATCGTCAACTTCGTCATCGTCGTAATCATTCTCGTCATCATTGTCGTCTAATCATTATCGTGATCATCGTCATCATCGTCATCATCGTCATAATCATAAGCATAATCATAATCATCATCTTCGTCATCGTCGTCATAATCATAATCATAATCATCGTCTTCGTCATCATCATCATTATCATCGTCATCATCGTCATCATCGTCATCATCATAGTCATCGTCGTCGTCATCGTCATTATCATTATTAAAGTAACTTTTTTTCTTTTTCGATTTTTCATCAATCAATTTTCATACGAGTTTTGACCAATCGCGATCATCGTCGATCTTAAATATCAATGAACGAAAATAAATAATTTTCGTGCTGTCGATTGTTCAGAATTTTTATCTCGCGTGATCGTTAAATAAAAATAAAATAATATTTATGTATTCAATAATAATCGAATTGATAATAATGAAATAGAGAATAAAGAATATTTTGATTGATTTATGTATCTAACGCCGACTACTGTCAAACGCATTTTACATGAGACGATAAATCAACTCAACGATGAATCATCATTGTGCAGTGTAATTGTGTTATATAATCTTTGTTATACTTTATAATATAATACAAAATATATATATATATATATATTACACGATATAAAACGTATTATATCATATCTTAATTACATTTACGTATATTGTTATATGTATATAAATATTATTTTAATATAATAATATTTATTATATATATATATATATATATATTTATATATATATACATATATGTGTGTTTATATAAAATTTATATAATATTACTTATCATTTATTATAATATCATTTATTAAAATATGATATAACATGCGTATACATCTTTTTCTTTTTTTTTACCTTTTTCAAAAAAAAAAAAAAAAAATAATAATAAGATGTCACTCCTATTGAAAATATGATACGTCATATATCACTATAAAGGAATATATTGTATCACGCAAAATATGTAATAAATCCATTTCATCAATATTCCATGATATCCCTATAAAATCTCTTTTGAAATCACTCTTTTCATACGTTCTCGTATGAAAGCCATAAAAAAAAAAAAAAAAAAAAAATAAATAAATAAATAAGAAAGAAAAACAAGAGAGTGAAAGAGAGAAAGAGAGAGAGAGAGAGAGAGAGAGAGAGACAGAGACAGAGAGTGAGTGAGATAAACGATACATTACGAAAGTCCACGTCACGTTCCCAATTACGAGCGTTTAACGGGCTAATTAATTTAACACGCGCAAGTGACTCGCGAACGAGTCATTGCTATTGTTCCTTTGTTCGCTTATTGATTCTCTCTCTCTCTCTCTCTCTTTCTAACACACACCCCCCTTATCTTACAATGTCTTTTCGAAGAAATAACAAAACGAGTATGATAAAAACGAAAGAAGAAGAAAAAGGAAAAATAAGAGAAGAGAAAACAAACGAGCTTGCATCGTAACAACAATACTAATCTCGACTTTTCGCATCGAAACATATCGATCTAATCGCATTTGAGATCTTTCCCTTGTTCGTGTATTTTTTTTTTTTTTTTATATATATATATATATATATTTTTATTAATTTTTTTTATTTTATTTTTTTATTTTCGACGAACGACCGACCCCACTGACACATTTCTTCCGGAATTGT
>OU426852.1:9169447-9186947 GCA_911387685.1 Dolichovespula media | reverse complement strand
ACATCAGAGTGCAACAAGAACGCGGAGAGACCGTTCCACATGTAGATACGGGAACCCAGCCAAACGAGTACATATATGCGTTGGCCTTAACTAGCGAAGGAGTTAAACCGAATCGTGTTCGGAAAAAAAAATATATATATATACACATATATATACATTTTTTATATTCAAAGATAACGTATATATCTAAATAATTTCTTATCGTATAAAAAAAAAAAAAAAAAAGAAAAAAATGGACAGAAAAAAGGAAATAAAGGACAAAAGAAATAAAAATGAAAAAAAAAAAAACGTCGGAGCAAAATGTTTCTATTTGTTATGATTATCATTGATATCGTTATTGTTATTGTTATTTTATGTAAATATTTTGTTGATTATTTATAATAAAAAAAAAATATATATATATATATATTATATATATGTACGTGATACAAGTGATTGGTATATATATACAAATAATCTCAAGTTTCATTTGAGCTTATTATAAATACCGAGCTATCCATTTATATGAAATATCGAAACGTAAAATTGTTAAATTAGCAAATATTTTCTATTAAAATACCGACAGGATTTTTTTTTTGTTTCTTTTCTTTCTTTCTATTCTGATCGAATCACATTAATAATGATATTTTATCATTAACATTGACGATTTATTCGAAGTATCGATTTAAAATGCTTGAAAATGCCGATCCGATGGACACCTCAGCAACGTTGGAAAAAATTTCCGTTTCGAAATAAACTTCGAAAGAGAAAAAAAGAAACATAATAAAAAAGAAAGAAAAATAAAGAGAAAATAAAGGAAAGAGGAACGAAATTTAAAAGAGAAAAAAAAAAGGAAAGAAGAAATGGGAGGAAGACAGAAGAAAAAAAAGAAAAAGAAGATGTCGTTACAAATAGAAACAAATTTTGCTACGAGGGAGATGTTTGATCCCATCGCTGGGTAAGAAAAACAAAAATAAAGAGAAAAGAAAATAAAAAGAAAAATCAAAACGGCTCGAAAATACCAAGGAAATAATATAGCGTCCTACGACATATTGAAAATGGCTACTCAAATTCTAAAGAAGACACTTGCGGTATTTGAGAGCTTAAAATAAAACGAACGTTCGTATCTCGTCTCTAAAATCGATGCATTCCCGAGTAACTATAGAACACAGTGAATATCTCTCTCTCTCTCTCTCTCTCTCTCTCTCTCTCTCTCTCTCTCTCTCTCTCTCTCTCTCTCTCTTTATTCTGACAAATTGCACCTGCTTTTCTCTCGGCGTCATCGAAGAATACCACTGGGATTTAAAGATCCACCAATACACGCCAACGCTCTCTCTCTCTCTCTCTCTCTCTCTCTCTCTCTCTCTCTCTCTCTCTCTCTCTCTCTCTCTCTCTCTCTCTCTCTGCGTGTATGCATGTATCGTCTAAATTTATGCACGATGGATGCAATAAAGCGTTACCATCGCGCATCGCAATTTTATGCGATCCACCATTGGAGAGATTGTGAATAAGCACGGCTACTGCGTCTCTTTCTCGCTCTCTCTCTCTCTCTCTCTCTCTCTCTCTCTCTCTCTCTCTCTCTCTCTCTCTCTCTCTATTTCCTCTCTCACCCCCTGCCCCCCCTCTCACTCATTGGATTTGAACGAGTGCCAGAAACCTTACGGCGATATCTTTGAAAGGCTTAAAGGCGCGAAAATCAGCATTTACCGGAACCCTACCGAGGTCCGCCATCTTCAAGTGCCGTCTTCCTTCTGAAATTCTGCAACATCGGGTACAAGAACCATCCTTTACTTCCCCCCCCCCCCCCCCCACCCCACGTTTTACCCATCTAACTTCTCCTCATTGCGACGTAACGTGACGTAAGCAGTTCCTTCATATTTCTCTCTTCTTTCTTTCTTTCTTTCTTTCGTTAAAGATAACCTCTCTAGGCTAGGTTTTTACTACATATCAACGTTTATATATATATATATATAGTGTAGATAGATAAATAGTTGCATGTGTGTATTACAAATTATAACTCCAATGAGTTCTCCATTCGTACGAAACGAAAGATAAAAATAAAAAAAAAAAGAGAGAGAGAGAAATGAATTTCTATATTTCCACGGCACCGATCTCAAATCATTATCGATTTTACGCATCCCTGGTATCGATGATACCGCTTTCGCCGTCGATTCATCGAGAATATCGTGCTCGCAAAAATCGAACGGAAGTATGCCTCATTAAACATTGAAATATATTTATTATTATACGTACGATGTTATGATGCGATTCGTGCGACCGATCAACGACGAGTTACGACGAATAATAACGAATAATGACGAATAATGACGAACGATGACGAACGATAACGACGACGAACAACGACGAACGACGACGAACGATGACGAAAGATGACGAAAGATGACGAAAAATGATGACGACGAATGACGACGAACGACGACTTTGCACGAAGATCGAGAAAGAAATCGTTATGGCGAATGTAGCACGCGCAAGACGTTCTTCTTCCGTTTTCTTCGTGGACCTAATTCCCGACAAATCTAATCCGCCTGTCCTAAAATTTTCCTTGACTTTCCAATCCTAGAAACGATATGTGAAATCCGACGAAAATCATTTTTTTTTTTTGTTCATTTTGATACATATAATTTATAAAAAATTTCTATAACAATTATTTTATTTTATCTTATTTTATTTCAACCTTCGAACGAATTCATTAGATTATCGTAGTAAGAATTTTTATTGAAAATTGAAAGTTAATAATTCTTATTGAAAAAATAGAAAAAAAATATGTATATGGATTTTTCTTCTTTGTTTGTTTGTTTGTTTTTTTTTTTTTTAATTACAATTAGAAGTTAAATTATTCGAATTAATTTTACGAGACGATAATAATGCACGTATATCATAAGAAACGATTGTTCTAAACAACAACATATTATCGTTCAATTATTACTTTATGAATAACAAAGCATTTTACGACGATCATACATACGAATTGATTACGCGCCTGTCACGTAAGCGTAATCGCTTTAATTGCTTCTATTTATTAGACGAAAACAAAAAATACGACAAACAAAAAGAAAACGAGAGCAATAGAAACGAACGAATTGGAACGACGGATTAAATCGAACGCAAAAAAAAAAAGAAAGAAAAAATGTCCACGTACATTATACGATTCTAAAAATATTATTTCTCGACGATGATAAATTAACGAGAAACGTAAAAAGAAAAAAGAAAAAAAAAACAGAAAATAGAACAAAAAAAAATAAAATAAAATAATCGTAACAATCGATTATAACAAGGATATTCGCAAATGAAAATTGAATATAATTCAAAACGATATATTAGGATTAACACATACGATAACTAAGGATCGATAATAAATCGATCAATATCGTTTATTTGATTGATCGTTAACGACCACCAACTTCAATACTATATATATATAATACTATATATGTGTTGTATATACTATTATATTACTACGGCAATAATCGTGGCTTTTGCGGTTCTCGTTGGAGAGTTTGCGGTTTGAGAAGGAGTTTAACACACGATGAACAACATTGTTATCAACGACCCCGTTGTTGTACGTGAACGTAACTACAACGATCTATTCCAAGCGAATTCTATTCGAAAGGTGTTCAAGTAAGGTGTAACCAAGTGTGACGAGGTTGAATCGTTGATCTTTCAATACGAGCTAACAACGAAACACAAAATGGCGGAGATGTCAGAGCATTCGACTTTATTTATTTTATTTTATTTTATTTTATTTTTTTTTTTAAGTACAAAACAAATCGCTCTTTTCTCCTTTTTTTTTTTTTTTTTTTTTTTTTTTTTAATTGGGAAGTTTAATTAACCCTCGTCCGATCGATCTTGCAAACATTCATAATAGATACCCTTCGTCTAATTATTATCATCGTTGTTGTTATTATTATTATTATTATTATTATTATTATTATTATTATTATTATTATTATTATTATTTGTTCTTTCTTGTTTTGTTAAATTCATAGATTAAAAAGTAGAATAGATTTATGTAAGTACACTGTAAATGATCTATATCGTATTTCAAAAATTTACAAATACAGTCTCTTTGATATATCTCTTTTTTTATTTGTTTATTTTTCCTTTATATAAATATATAAAATTTGTCGACCAAAAATATAATAGATTTATGTAATTATAATACGGTATATGGATGATGATCGATCTTGATATATTCGATAACAAAAAAAAAAAAAAAAGAAAGGATAAAAGAAAAATGTATACGAAATTGAGAGCAAAAAATCGATCGTAAATTATGACGATCAACGTTGTGAAAAATAAACAATTAAAAAAAGAAAAATGTGTTATATAAAGAATTAATGAAAATTTATTACGAGAGTCAAAATGATACGTTTTTTTTTTTTCTTTCCTTCCTTTTTCCCCTTTCCTTTAACGAATGAAACATAAACGACTGCTTGGCGTCGTTCGTTTTTGGATCTTCCGTTGAAATTGCGGGGTCGAATGAGTCATCCTAGAGTATGCAGTATGTACCAGTTAGGTTTCTGGCACTCGTATTTGGCCGCAACTCGTACGTACTTCCCCTCCCCTCCCCTCCCAATCCCTTCGCCTATCCCTCTCTCTTTCTATCTCTCTCATGAATAAAATTCGTTTGACCTCTCTTATCGTTTTATCGATCTTTCCTTCAAATTTCTTATTACACTGTTACATATTTACACACACGCGCGCGCGCGCGCACACACAACGTATTTATTTATATACAACAATAAAGCGATAAACGATATTCGTACGAACGATTTCTCGACAAAATTTTAATTCCTCCCCAATCCCCCTCCAATCACCGTAACGTTTTATCTCATTTTTTCTCTTTTTGATTGTTTTTTTTTCTTTTTTTTTTTTGGTTATTCGTTCATTCGTCACTCAAAGCCATGAAATAATGTACGACGGGAAATTAATCATCCACGAAAAAATTTGTATGATTTTGATTTGAAGATCAGAAACGTCCCTCCAACTCTCATTATATATTATATTTAATACGTTTTATAATAAATTCGGACGTTTATTTCATTTGACAACAAAGCCAACGCATTCGATGCGAACTAATCTCATGAGTAAAATTATAATTATAGGTCTTGTTTTTTTTCTTTTTTTTTTTTTTTTTTTTTTTTATGTTGAAGTTTAAACATGCATGGTGATTTTACAATTGCTTCGTAAAGGACGCGGGCGCTCGAGTGGAGGGAAATAAATAATTCGACGTATGAAGGATCTGCTAAGAAATTTTTGTGTTTTCCTTGGAACGGGGAGTTGCATACTCGCAGCGAGAATATCGCGCCAACTTTTCCGAAAATACGAAGAAGGAGAACCTGTGGGTGAGGTGGGAAAGTAACGAGAGAGAGCGAGAGAGAGAGCGAGAAAGAGCGAGAGAGAGCGAGAGAGAGAGAGAGCGAGAGAGACGCATAACTTTATTTTTAACTTTCTTGGCTATATTATCATTATAAATAATAACGAAACGAAATAATACATTTAAAGTATCATAAACATAAATTATTACTCAACCCCTTCCGCTGTACTTTAATTCTTATCTTCTTTCTTTTTTTTTTTCTTTTTACTTTTCTTTTCGTTCCTCTCTTTTTAACGCTTCAACCCCGTCGGCCCTTTTTTTTTCTTCGTTTTAATCAAATAACACCTCCATATCACTGCCATTCATTTTCTCTGCCTTATTATTATTATTATTATTATTTTTATTATTATTTTTATTATTATTTTTATTATTATTATCGCGTAATTCGTTGCGAAAATACAAGCGCTGTTTCGTTCACATTTTTTTACATTTATATATATATATATATATATATATATATATATATATATATACATAAGTTTTTTTTAAATAAATAATTCTTTTTTTTTTTAATAATTTTTTTGTTTTTCTTAAATTTTTTGCATCGTAGAGATAGAAAAAGATAGAATGCTTAAATTAAATATAAAAGAAGAGGATACTAAGATAAACAGAGAGAGAGAGAGAGACAAGAAGCGAACATATATTGGTTTGGTCAATAAATAATGTCGATATTTTCCATATTTTATAAACACACAAACACACACACAACATACTAGTATATAGTATCTTTTACTGGAACTTATCGAACGGTCGATAAATATGCGTTTGAATTGCAATAGTGCATATACAACATATACTATTGCATCGGATTGGCACAATTTTTAATAAGATATACTAATGTTAGTTATTTATATATGAAATAATAAAAATTTCGATTACTTTTATTATTTATTTCTCAATTCAGTATCTCTCTCTCTCTCTCTCTCTCTCTCTCTCTCTCTCATTTTTTGTATATGTATATATACACAAATATACATGAGAAAGAAAGATAGAAAGAGAGAGAAAGAGAGAGAAAGAGAGAGAGAGAGAGAGGAAAGGATAGACGAATCATAAAAATGAGAAGGAAAGAGATACGCAAAGCGAAGAAAATACAAACAAACGCCCACCCACATACACCCACACCCGTGCACACCCACACCCACACGACAAAGAGAAAGATAGATGATATTATATAAAGATGAACGAATAAACGAAATTTTCTTTTGTTATTTAATATAATCACCGTACAAATATATTTGTATTTCGATCGATAAATAATCACTAACGACTTTCAAATATATAAATACATAAATATATACGTACATACATATATACATATATACATACATACATGGATACATACATGGATACATACATACTTCGAAAGTATTCGAAATAAAAAGAGTGATAGAGAAAGAGTAGTGTATGAAAGCGTGAGAAACAGAGAGAGAGAGAGAGAGAGAGAGAGAGAGAGAGAGAGAGAGAGAGAGAGGATATACTCGAGAGTGATGTCCCTCGCTTTTGCAGGAGAGAAATAAGCCTGACGCTTTCTACTCCGGGAGGCATCGTGACGAGGAACCCCGTATCTTCCATGATTTTATCTCGATGATGAATCTTTCCACGCGACCAGACGCTTTCGATTCGCGCGAACGAACGAACGAACGAACGAACGTAAGAACGTAAGAACGTAAGAACGTAAGAACGAACGAACGAACGTGCTAGCGAAGGAATAAGCAACGCGATAGCTCGCGGGAACGAAGATGAAAATAACCGTGTGTGCTCTCTCTCTCTCTCTCTCTCTCTCTCTCTCTCATTCTCTCTCTTTCCTATGCGATAGGAGTGGACGCCAAGAAAATCTTTGCGTGAAATTCGACGCATTTAAACGTCGTACTCAAGCTTTTACTACGTGCACGGTCCGAGCCAATGGGGAAGAAGGTCTTTTTATTCGTTTATTTTATTTTATTTTATTTTTTTTTTTATCTATCTACATATCTATCTATCTATCTATCTATTTATTTATTTATTTATTTTTTATTTTTTCGTATTTTTTTTTTAAATTCGTTACGATACAATCCGATTTCAGATCGTAATTATCGAAATGTCTCGTCGTCCATGGCGTTTGAAGAAAAATTCTTTCTTCTGTTTTTTCTTTTTCTTTTTCTTTTTTTTTTTTTTTTCTTCTTAACAACCACCTTTCGATCAATGCATTTTAATCGAAAGAAAAATATCCCAATTACGCGCGAACGAACGCGTATAAAAACGATTTTGAATTTGTTCCTCCATCGGTTCTTATTCTCTTTTTACTTTTTGTTATCCTAATAGTTTTTTTTTTATTTTTCTTTTCTTGTCTTTGGAAATCGATATTTTAACATTTAATTAATTTCGAATGATTTTATTTAATCGTCAAGTCTTAATTTAACCCTAATAATGTATCGTCAACTTTTAATATACATTATAAAAGTTTCGACTGAATCCTATTTCGAGCACGAGTAGTATTCCAACTTCTAAATCATATTTAAAAAAAGAAATTTCTTTTTTTTTTTTTTTTTTACTCTAGTTCTTTCTTTCTCCATCTTTCCTTCCCTAATCCGTATATAATATCCGTATATAATGTTAAAAATAATAATAAAAATTCTGATAGCACAGATAAAAATAAAGGAACCATAATGAATTAATAACCCAAGATTATGGATATTTACACGATTCTATTTTCTAATTTCGTCTTCTTCTATTTCAGTACCAACCTATATTTCAATGAATCATTTCATCGTACATAACCACTGAGTCATACCTCATATAAACACTGTGTGATACACGCGCGCGCACAAGGCACGTATGAAAATTTCATTTGCATAAAAAAAAAATAATTACAATGATAAAAAGGAAAAGAAAAAAAGAAAACAAGAATTTGTAATTCTTCGAATAATAGGATGGGCGTGAAGTAGGTCAGAATATTACCATAAGAATGTAATATCACACGAGATGGAAGTTTCGTAAGATATAAAAAATTAAAAAAAAAAAAAAATTAAAAAAAAAGAGAGAAAAAAAAAATTTTATTTTATTCTTCACCATAATATATCTTGCACGTACGTGTTGCGACACGCCATAGATTTTATTTTTTGGGTTTTTTTTTTTTTTTTTTTTTTTATTATTATTATTATTATTACGGCCAACAACGACGAACGCTTGACTTGCGTTCGAAAACGGTCGAAGAGCGCTCGGGAAGACGAAGTGCATGCACTTGCTCTGACTCACCCTATATATGATTCCTCGCAGGTACAACCCCCTACCCCCGTTTCACTTCCGCTCTTTTTCATCATCCAAACAAGAGTACGAGCCGTGCGAGTCATCGCCTAGCTCAAGTTTTAAATATCATTGTCGAGGCTTTGCCGACCAAATGACTAAATCCAAAAATGCAAATTGCTGACTAATAAATAGCATTTACGTCATCATTTTGCATCTACTCTTTTCCTTTTTTTTTCTTTTTTTTTTTTTTTTTTCTTTGAAAATTTATCACCCGCATGTTTATTATAACAGGGAGTCGCGAATTGCATACACGCATATATGAATAGGTAGATGTATAAATAATAACTTTCCCTAAAATTTACATATATATATATTTATTTATTTATTTATGTGTATATATATATATATATATATATATATAAATGTTCTTTTTTCTAATCTCTATATAATCACTTAGAGATATCGTAATCCACATAGATATAAAATGTGTGTGTGTGTGTGTATTTATTATTATATATATATATATATATATATATATTATTATTATTATTATATTATAAATATATCATATTTTCGAAAATTTATATTGTACTTAATTATTTATATAAAAAATATTATATTCTTTTTAATAATAATAATAATAATAACAATAATAATAATAATAATAATAAAATAAATATATGCATATAAAGAATAAATTTATATTAATTAAATTTAGTTTAACATCACAAAATAATTAATTAAAATCAATCATTTTCCATCGCCAATATCATAATTATACATAATTATAAATAATTATGTAATTTAATGTACAACGTTTTATAGTCAAACAATTGTCATATTTAATTCTAGTTCACATATAATGTATATGTATCTTCTGGTAATTAAATAAATTGATCCTAATCGATATTAATGATGGATCGTGCAAAAAAAAAATATATATATATACACTTTTTTATTTTGAGTAAAATGAACAAATTGATTCTAATCAAACTTAAAACGAACGAACCATTGTGAAATATAACGATATTATTCATAGACCGATATTACGGATTTCAAGATAAACCGCATTAAACGTATGATCTACGATCATTTAAAATCTTCGATCTTTCTAATCTCCTTTTTTGACCTTTCTCAAGGTTCCCCGTTTACTCCTCGATATTACGAACGACAGGCAATACGTTTAGAAAAGCCAACGAAGCTAACGCGAGAGGTATTACAGTCTTGTTTAAGGTATCCAATTGGTATTTAGGCGACTCAGAAACCATAGAAAAACTATAATGACATTAGCAAAAGTCTATATCCTTAGTTTTCTAATCTACATTTTGTCACCAAGCGATATCGTAAAAAATGAATCGTTTGAAAATTCGAACATACGTTCTCGAAATTTTATCCATTTCGATCGTCATTGCATTTTATCGCGTTCTATTATATTTTTTTTTTTTTTTTAGTTTACTTTCGTTTTTGTTCAAATCGAACAAAAAATATTTCGATCCTTAATGGATAGATAATGAAATTAATATCGATTGTGAAGCGTGTTTGAAATCAATTAAAAAAAAAAAAATCATAATTTTTATGTTTTTAATGTCATAGAAAAAAAAAAAAAGAAAAGAATTATAAAAACATTATTTTTTAACAATTTTCAAAAATCTCTGATATATATATATATATAGATTTCAAAATAAATGAAAAAAGAAGAAAAAGAAATAAAAAAAAAAAAAAACGAGAAGCACAAACGGTCAAAAATTATAATCGATCACAGCAAAAAACGTAATAAATACGATCATATATACGAAAAAAAAAAAAAAAAAAAAAAGTAAACTCATAGAATTTATAGGTCGTGCGATAGTTTAAAACGCGTCGTAGTAAATTAATAACGATTATATAAACGTTCCTATGGGATAAGTGTAATCATATGAAAGTACTTAAGTACGTTATATACTTTTCTGCTCTTTGCACGATGAAATTATGATCGAGATAAACTTTCCTCCAGATAAAGCAAATTTTTATCTCTTTCTTTTCGTTAAAATTTTCTTTCTTTCTTTCTTTCTTTTCCATTATATCGAAAGATAAATGAAGATTATTATTATCATTATCATTATCATTATCATTTAAAAATCCTCGTCATTATTATTACTGTTAATTCGATATCACGAAAATGATGTCATCTCACGAAAAAAAAAAAAAAAAAAAAAATTTATTCGAACGCAGAAATTTTGTTTCTTCTTCTTCAAATTTTTTTTTCTTTCCTTTTTTTTCCTTCTTCTCTTTTTATCTTCTTTCAATTGAGAAAACGAAAACGATGTCTCATTTTACAAGGTTGTTCGACTATGGGGAGGATATGAAACATGTGGTCAACCAATGACGACATCATCCTCTTTTAATAATCAACGGAAAAGGAACACTTTGTTTTTACGTCTCGACGTTCGGACTAACAAACGGCTTTCAGTTTCCTACAAAGTAAGTGGATATTGCAGGAACGCGCGTCTGTTCAAATATTGATACCACATATGTATGTATACTAAAAACGTATTTTTAACTACGCCGTGAAAATGTTTCTAAGAATAATTAAAAGTCCTAAATTTCAAGATGTGATCGTATTTAAGTAATACAAAAAAATAAAAAAAAAATAAAAGTTATAAAAGAAAGAGAAGATAATTATTAATAAGTCGCAAAATATTGCGTCGTTTCCTTTTTTTTTTTTTTTTTAGAAAACGCAAGAACATTTTTGTGTCATTTCAAAAAGTCGAAAATAATTTGTTTTCAATGTGTGAGAGAGCGAATAGAAAAACAAATTTTATATATATATATATATATATATATATATATATATATAAAGAAAATGAAAAAATTCCTGTCATATGACAGAAAAAAAAAAGAAGAAAAAAATTTTTGTTATATGAAAATATAGAAGAAAAATGTTTATATATATATATATATATATATATATAAATATAAACATAAATATATTTACATATATATATTTATAAATAAATTTCCGGTTAAATTTTCCGTTTGTCGTCTTTCTCTCTTTCTTTTTTATTTTTATTTTTTTTTTCTTTTTTATTTATTTATTTATTTTTTTTTTTTATTTAATCCACCCAAAGATATATTATTCCATCGGTTCATAGTTATATTTCTGCGAAAGGAACGTATGACCAACTCGAAGATAAAGAGAGACGCTAATGGTGGGACGAAGATAAGTGAAAACAAGACTCGCTTGCTCGCGGCCATGACGGTTCTCTCTCTCTCTCTCTCTCTATCCCACCCCTCTTTTCGCATCTCTCTCTCTCTCATTTTCTCTCTTTCTTTCCCTCTCTCTCGCTGACCCGAACCACAAATTCCTCCTCTAACGTTTGCTTACCTCCACCACCACCTCCTCCTCCTCCTCCTCCTCCTCCACCTCCTCCTCCTTCTCATCCTCCTTTTCTTTCTCTTTCTCATCCTCGTTGTCGCATATTTTACACGAACAAAATGTAAATTTTACACGAACCCTTCCGTAACCCTTTTTTCCAGTTAAAAGTGTTACTTCGATAACGAGAGAGAGAGAGAGAGAGAGAGAGAGAGAGTTTCGATTCGATGTTCCATGCTCGTGTACCAAATCCTATTTTCCATGAAACGCTCGTACATTTGTTCACCTCATCTTGACATTTAACAACGTTCGGAATTTTCTCCGCCCCTATCCCACCCCACCGCTTCTTCTCTCTTTTTATCCTCGATAAAACAAAAAAAAAAAAAGAAACATCATGGCGGAATAATTCTTCTCCCCTTAATTCGTACGGTATTCCAAAAGAAACATTTCATACACACGCGTTATGTACGAAAATATACGCACGTATATTTTTTTTCTCATTCATTGCAATGGGAAGAAGATTTTATTTTTTCACTTATTTTCATTTCATTTTTTATTTCATTTCATCTTATTTTCATTTCGTTTCGTTTCGCTTCATTTTATTCTTTTTTTTTTGTGCGAAATTTTTGAACGATGTATAAACGCTATTAATATTCACTATTTAATTTGGTTTTAATTAATTCATTTGTTTATTTTTTTTTAATTAATTAATTTATTTATTTATTTGTTTATTTATTTATTTATTTGCGACAACGACTTGATATCGTTATTCGTATCTTGGATAACGAAGTAATGTCGACCCAACGATTTTCGATTATAATCAATCAAAATCAAACATTATTTTTCTACTCTTTTATTCTTTACTTTTCTTTTCTTTTTTTATTTAATTCAATTCGTACTAGTGTGCATTGACTATACTCAAAAATTCTATTCTTTTTTCGTCTTCTTCTTCTTTCTTTTTTATTCTTTTTTTTTTTTTTTTTTATTCCTTTTCAATAATGTGTCGAACGATCGACATTCCTAATTCTGATTTTCTTCCTTTTTCTTTTTTACTCGTAAAAAAAAAAAAATCCAATCCAACGTCCAAATCCGATCTAAATTATTCGTAATCAGCCTTACAACGTAAACCTCACAATAACGTGGAAACAAAAATATAATCGATCGCAAAACTCTCTCGAAAAAAAAAAATAAAAAAATAAAAATTGGCATACACCACTCTCGTAATTATCTCTTCAAGCGTTTCGATTAATATCAATTTACGTCAAACAATCCACTCGCTGATTAATCATCACTTGATCGTCGCCGTTAATCGAAAGACATATTCACAAAATATAAAGAAAAAGAAAAAAGAAAAAAACAAAAAAAAATTAAACAATAGAAAAAAAACAAACAATCGATCTCACCGATCGATCGCAACGATGCAATCGATCCAAACGATCGATCGATCGATCGATCGGTCGAAAGAAACGATAAAGCAATATAACAAACTCACAATTAGTCTCTAAGCGAATAAAAATCGATCTGGAACCGATCCGTAATATTACGCGCGATAGAAAAAATTCGCTAGATTGATAGATCGATCGATCTATCGATCTATCGATCGATCGATCGATACCTCGATTAATAACAATCGACATTCAAGTACGCGTGTAATTAACGAAAATCGATTTATCAATCGAATCATTAAAATCGTTAACACGAAATCGCGAAACGATTCGGAATTTGATCGATTAACTAACTATTTATTACTAAAAGTACTAAAAAAAAAAAAAAGAAAAAAAACGTTCGTCGATTAGGTACGGGGCACGGACGTGTAACTTTTGCTTCGATTCCTTTAATGTCAACCGTTCGTATGTAAGGATAAGAATAGAGAAGCTGCGGAAGAGTACTGTGTCACCGAGTCACTTTCTACGCTCTCAAGAATCTATTTTTGTATTTACCCTGCATTACCCCACCCCTACTTCTCTGCACACACACACACACACACAAATGTTTTATATATATACATATATATATATGTATATATATATATATATATACATCTTTCTCGATTCTCACCCCCTTTTTATTCTTCTTTTTCTTAACTACTTCGATGTAACGGCTCGCTACAATGTTCAACTCGGCATACGAATGAGCAGGATTAACGGATGAATCCGAAGGATATGTACCACACGTACGTACGTGTGTGAGAAAGAGAGACGGAGATAGACGCAGATATAGAGATAGACGCAGAGATAGAGATAGAGATAGAGATAGAGATAGAGATAGGCAGGAAGAAAGAGAGATAGATGTATAGATAGATAGATAGATAGATAGATAGATAGATAGATAGAGAAAGAGAGAGAGATAGAGATAGAGATAGGCAGGAAGAAAGAGAGATAGATGTATAGATAGATAGATAGATAGATAGATAGATAGAGAAAGAGAGAGAGAGAGAGAGAGAGAGAGAAGAGGAGAATCACTGAATCGTAATTTTCTCAGTAATCACGAATGAATTCAACATCCTGATATTTGACGTCTCTCTAATATCCTTTCTAATTTTGCTTTAACGCTGAACTTGAGAGATAAAGAAAATTGGACGAGGTTTTTAATGTTTTTACTTTTAAAATTTACCGTGAAACGGTTCATTTATATTTTCTATTACGAAATATTTATTTATTCCTTTATTTATTTATTTTTTTTTTCTTTCTCTCTTTTTTGTTTTTGTTTTTTTTTTTTTTTTTTTTTTTTGTAAATACGTTTAATCTGTTGATCGATTTTATTCGTTCTAATCGATTTTCACGTCGATGCCTTTTATACGTCGAATAAAATGTCGATCGGTCGATGTTAATTAATTTGCTTGAATGTTTATTTTCTTTTTCTTTTCATTTTTTTCTTACTTCTTATATTATTCTTTAAAATATTTCTCTTTATATTTAATTTAATGTGAAAATTAAAACAAAAAGAAAAGAAAAAAATACTGGACGAAGTTCTATGTCGAATTACATAAAATTAGCTGTGATCAATTATTTATTTATTTATTTATTTATTTAAAAGTTCAAGTGGTATATACTTGTAATCCTTCCTACGTTTTAATTGATTACGTTAATCTTTTTTTGTTTTTTTTTTTTTTTTTTTTTTTTGAAAATAAAGAACTACTCGACTTTTTATATATTCATTTTCAATTTTTTTAAATCATTAAATAAAATTATTCTCTCTCTCTCTCTCTCTCTCTCTCTCTCTCTCTCTCTCTCTCTCTCTCTCTCTCTCTCTCTCTCTCTCTCTCTCTCAAAGTAAAATTCGTTTGAGGGTTATTAATCCGATTACGAGGAGAACATTTATTCGTAAAATAATATATCTCTATATATGTGCACGAAAATATTTATCTGAATTTTTTTTGGTGGGGGAGGAGGAGGAGGAGAAGGAGGAGAAGAAGGAGGAGGAGGAGGAGGAGGGGGGATTTTCCAACACGCACGAATAAATCAAAATTATGTACATACGTATATACGTATATGCAACACGTATATGCATACGTACTACACCTGCATATATGCACGTGTACACACGTCCTAAGTATATGCACATACACACACGAGCCACGTATAAAATGAAATCGGATATACATTCTAAAACGAAATGATTATAAACTGGTTGAAGCAATAAAACGTGCAATGCATGTTCCGGCGTGTAATACTAATCGCCATTAACACGGGCATTGTACTTTAGATTATCTCAAGTAAAGGAGCTCGCTAGTTTATTGAAATTTTAAGACGAATGTGGGTACTCGAGCGCGAAACAAGCTCAAACGAACAATCACAATAAGAAGGAGAAGGAAGTCGTCGTTATTCGCTAAACACACTCTCTCTCTCTCTCTCTCTCTCTCTCTCTCTCTCTCTCTCTCTCTCTCTCTCTCTCTCTCTCTCTCTCTCTCTCTCTCTCTCTCTCTCTCTCTATCTCTCTATCTCTCTTTCTCTATAAGCAGTTTTATTATCCTTACTTTACGATTACACAAGGGAGAGAGAGAGAGAGAGAGAGAGAGAGAACCCGTATTATATATTAACCCTTAAAAGATTAATTATAAATGAAATCAAATTAATCACATAACGAATGAAATTTCATCTTATTGTATCAATATTCATCAAACTAATTAATAATATATACAAATTAATGATAAAACGTTAATACTAGAATGATTGAAATTTCATTATAATGGATCAATATTATAGAATATAGATAAGATGTACAAAATGCAATTTAATTTTCTGCTTTATTTAAACAAAAAATAATTTATTATTATTATTATTATTATTATTATTATTATTATTATTATTATTATTATTATTATTATTACAACAAATTTTTCTAACGATAGTAATATTGTATTTTTAATATACAATATATTTTTACAATACATTACATATACATGTATATATGTATGTATGTATGTGGTATATTTAGCGTATAAAAAAAAAAAAAAATAATCTATACGTGTAACATGGTAAACACATATATTACGTAACAGTAATATATTACGAAACAAAAACCAAAATACTCAACGTTTAATAAGAGACGATAGAATAAAAAGAAATTCTCAAGACTATAAGAAAAGAGAAAAAGAAAAAAAAATGAAAGATAAAACTAAATTAACCGATTAAATAGACGATATTATAATCTTAATTACGAAATGTGCACTAAAATGGAACACTTTCTTTCCATTGTTTTCGATCTTACGTCGTTGGCCTGATTTCACGATTCCTTATCAACAACCAATTACATTAGACCTTTTACGAAACCGTCATTGTAACGTTTAATGTCATTAGGGTCAACGATGATTAGCATTCTCCATTCTAATGACTTTATTTCTACGATATCTATCAGTGTTTTGTAATAACAATTAAAAGATTGAAAGTGTACATTCTAAATAAGAGATAATTATCCGATGCGAAGATTACACGTGTGGCATGTAATAATATATTTATTTACGATTTACATCATCTATAATATGTCAAACGAAAATGTTAATTTAAATGAATTTCATTAAACCGGTTATTTATCTTTTTTGTCTACGTTCACCATAAAAAAAAATATATATATATAAAAATAAAAATATTACACAATTGTACGATTGAAAATTTTGAAATCGTATAAATCGTATAAATATTATGGAACGATGTTACAAAAATATATTCACCGTTCGCATTATATTTATTAGAGCTTGTAATTAAGATTATAACTTTACATATATATATATATATATATATATATATATATATATATAATTATATTATATTATATAGATTATAGTTTATAATTTAAAAAGAAGGAATAAAAGAAAAATACACGCAAAATTTTTAAAACAAAATCGAATAAGAGGATATATATGTATATGTATAATGAGTACGAATTTTAAAATAAAGCAAATATACGCCATTACGAAAGATCAATCTTAAAAAATTTTATTTCATTATCATACGAATCGTCAGCCTCGATGGGTCGGAAAAGTAAAGTAAAATAAAATAAAATGAAAAAAAAAAAGAAAAAGTAAAAGAGAGAGAGAGAGAGAGAGA
>OU426852.1:9141947-9164447 GCA_911387685.1 Dolichovespula media | reverse complement strand
GTGAATATATATATATATATAAAATAGTCAAGGATGAAATTTGTAGTGGATACGTTTATAATCTGCCATTTTTTATTTTTCTTTTTTTTTTAAATTTCATCCTTGACGACCCAATATAATACATTCGTACACGCGTAAAAATTCATTTAGTACATAATACACACCCCCTGTCTACGAAATTACACCTTGACTTTTCCCTTTCCGTTTCTTCTTTTTTTTTATTTTTTTTTTTTTTTTCGAGACGACCACTTTCGAGTATCGCTATCCCGTAGATATCGAGTTCTCGTGGGTGTGAGTAATACTTTAACGCTATTCGTGATGTTTATTCATCGGGGCACGTTCTCAAAGGAGATATACTTGCGATCGCACGAATAATATTCACCATGACGATTTCTCTCTCTCTCTCTCTCTCTCTCTCTCTCTACCTCGTTCGAAGAATTTATTTTGTTAGGTAAGGAAAGTCCGATCGGATTAGACGTTATCGTACGCGCGCACATATCGATAATATTAACTTTTACTATGATTAGAATGAGATCATCCGAGAAACGACGATGATAACGTGAATTATTATATTAGAGTTAATATCTCATCGAGATATTTATTATTCTTTAAAGATTATCCGTAGAAATTTTACATTAAAAATTACTTCATTATATGTATATAGATATTATTATTATTATTATTATTATTATTATTATACATTTAAATAAAATATTATAGTATATTAAATATGTATGTATATATATATATAATATTAATATTTTTATGTAGTATATTACATCATAGAGAAATTAAATAACAAATATTACACATGTATGTACCCACACACGAGAGAAAGAGACGGAGAGAGAGAGAGAGAGAGAGAGAGAGAGAGAGAGAGAGAGAGAGAGAGAGAGAGAGAGAGAGAGAGAGAGAGGATAAAAATGACAATTCAATAGTAATAATTGTAATCTTATCTCGTCTAATATTAAAAGAGTATATAATCGATCGTACGAGATTACTTAAATTTTTCTCCTTTCAATAGAAAGAGAAAGATGAAGAAAGACAAAGAAGATAAAGGAATAAAGAGAGAGAGAGACAGAGTGAGAGTGAGAGAGAGATAGATAGAAACGAAGGCCTCCGAGCAAAGATCGGTGGCTCGAGCTCTCTTCGTGTTTACATTCGAAAGAAAACGAAGTCGCGTTCTAAAGGACCTTTCGCCTGGGCTCTCTCTCTAATGGCTATCTAGTATATAGCTAAGCAGTATATAACTAAACTAACTAGCCTAACTTAGCTAGCTTACTTTACTTTGGCTAAGCTATCTCTCGTACTAGAAGAAGAAAAAGAAGAAAGAGAAGAAGAGGAAGAAGAGGAAGAAGAGGAGGAGGAGGAGGAGGAGGAGGAGAAGGAGAAGGAAAGAAAAGAGATAGATACATACCCGGTACAGTCCGATTTACAAAGGACGGGGATTATATATTATCACGAATCAAATCGAATTGAACAACCGCAAACAACGTGGGGTGTCACGCTTATTTTATACGTGATACTATACACGAGACACAATGGGCTATTCTATAAACACGTACGTACCATGTTTTCTTTTCTTTTTCCTTCCTTGTCTTCCTTCTTTTTCGTTGTTTCTCTTATTTATTTATTTATTTATTTATTTATTTATTAATTTTAATTTTAATTCTTTTCTTCCTTCCTTTCTTTTCATCGACGTCGAGAGGACACGTTTTGCTCCGAACGAATGAATTATTTTTGGGGTTAATTTTTTCTTTCTTTAATTCTGTTCTTTTTCTTTCTTCTCTTCGATGAAGTTTATCGCGATAACGACGTGATCGAGTGTTATTTTCGAGTGTGAAAATTCATTGTCGAAATAATAATAGTAGTAATAATAATAATAATAATAATAATAATAATAATAATAATAATAATAATAATAATAATAATAATAATAATAATAATAATAATAATAATAATAATACAAATAAATTCATATATCGAGAATGTATAACCTAAAAAAAATAAGAAAAGAGTATAGAGTATATTATATACAATATAATATACTCCTGTTTGTACAAATAAATTATGTAGCTAATTAATAAAATAATTTGCGTTATATATATATATATATATATATATATATATATATATATATATAATCTTATGGACGTCTGTCATTTATAACCAATCAAACGAGCTTACACATTCTATATATATCGACAATGTATAACCTTAAAAAGAAAAAATTTCTAGTAGCGTGAAATGTGACTTGGAAAGAAAAAAAAAAGAAACAACAATAATAATTAATATTATTATAATAATAGTAAATCGAAGTACCCGATATAATAAACGAATATATACGTATACGTATGTAAGTAGACGTAAATGTATGATTAATAATTAAATAATGATTTTCGTTTTATATATGTATATCTTATCGAGACGTGTGTCATTTATATTAATTCCAGACAAATTCAATGTGTATGTACGTACGTACGTACGTGTACATGTGGATACTGTACATAACCTAAAGATAAAATAAAGAAAAAGCAAAAAACAATAAAGGGAAAACATTTGAGAGCGTAGTAAAAACGATTTTAACGTTTATCCTCCATTATTGCGTCGTATCAACGTTCGAAGCAACCGTACATGGTCAATGCAGGTCTCTTTGAGAAAAAAATATAAAAAATTCTTTCCTATCGAGCCCAATCCGGACCTCGTAGTAATTTATCGCGAAATTGAGTTCGCAAGAAGCTTCGAGAGAACATTTCCATTCCAATCTATTCAACTAGATAGAAATATGAGTACATATATATATATATATATATATATATATATATACACATATTATATACACTACACACACTACACATACACAAAAGTACATATATTCGTAATCTCGGTTAACACAACGGATCATAGCGAGCAGAGTAGACCGGTGCACAGCATATAAGCATAATACCGAATACCAAAGAAGAAGAAAATAGAAAATAAAAAAAAGAGAAACAATAATACAGAATTCGCGACGACAATAGAATGGAATTGTTTATACTGGCCGAGTAACGTTTATAATGGCGTACCATTTGATATGCATGATTCGTTTGTTGGTTGGATTACGTCTATAATAATAACTGTCTTTAACTCTTTCGGCATTATACACCATCGTGGGAAAACGATTGTCGTTGTCGTCGTCATCGTCGTCATCGTCGTCATCATCATCGTTGTAATCGTCGTAATCGTCGTAAACGTTCATCGTAACGTCGTCGTTTGTTAATTCTTGTTTCTTAACATCTAAAGAAATCATAAATTTCAATTGGGAAGGAGCACTCCGAGAAAAACGAAAGTGCTCGGTTTTTTCGTTTAAAAGGAAAAAGAAAAAAGAAGTAATGTTCCTCGCATACGTAATCGTTTCGATATCGTACGAAAAATGAACGATCGAAAATATATATATATATATATATATATATATATATATATATATATATATATATATATATACATATATATTATTTAAGATATTAAGATGGTAATCTCTTTCTCTTTCTCTCTTTCTATCTTATAGAATAGAAATTCGTAAGCGGGCGGTAGCGTGAAGCGCTTCCAGGATTGGCGGATGTAGAGGGTTGGCCGAGACGGGAGGAGGAAATCAATGCCACCGTCTGGCACGATAGAAGAGAGAAAATGCGACCGACGATGCGTACATACATATATATATATTATATATATGTGTATATATATATATATGTATGTAAGTATGTATATATATCTCGAGCGAGTCCTTCTTCTGATCTTGCGCGACCCTCTCGTCGAAGACGTCGCCGATGATTATCGAAGAGAAAACGTTAAAAAGAGAACGAAACGAAACGAAACGAAAGGAACGAAACGGAACGAAACGAAACGAGACGAAACGAGACGAAACGAGTGAGAGTGAGAGCGAACGATAGAACGAACGAACGAGTAAGAGAGAGAGAGAGAGAGAGAGAGAAACAGATAGAGAAAGAGAGAAAGAACTATGGAAGAAAAATAAGAGCGAAACTTATCCCTAGGGTGCGTTCGCGAACGAGTCGATGAGACTCGCGAGACGATTGGACGATAGAAAGAGAGATGAGAGAAGGACGAGGATAAAGGACGAATAAGAAAGGAAAAGAGGATGAAGAAGAGAAGAAAGAGAAGGAGTAGAAGTAGAAGTAGAAGAAGAAGAAGAAGAAGAAGAAGCGTGCTACTCACTTGGCTGCTAACGTACCGTAGCCGCCGCCGCCGTCGTCGTCCTCGTCCTTGCTCCGACTTGGGACGTCGATCCTCTCTTTTCTCTCTCCTTTCCTTTTCTTCCTCTCCTTCTTCTTCGTCGTCTTCTTCTTCTTCTTCTTCTTCTTCTTCTTCTACTACTACTACTACTACTACTGTTTCCTCTACGTCGTCCTTTTCTGTCTTACCCGACGAACGAGAAAATAGAGATAGAGAGATAGATAGAAAGAAAGGGAGAGAGAGAGAGAGAGAGAGATACGTGAGATGGAAGAAAGTGATAGAATAAAGAGGAGATATAGAAAATGTAAAATGTGTAGGAGGGAGAGAGAAAGATAGATAGATAGATAGATAGAAAGAAAGAAAGAGAGGAAAAGATAAGTATAGATATAAAGACAGAGGACACAGATAAAGAAAGAAAGGAAGGAAGAAAGATAGACAGACAAAGAGAGAAAGATAAAGAGAGAGAGAGAGAGAGAAAGTAAGAAGACGAAGAGACGGACTTTCAGATAAAGAAATAGAAAGAGATAGATGGACAGACAGAAGGACGGATAGACGTAGAAAACGATAATAATACGCCTTTATAGGACCACTCCGTGATACACTGCTTTCTTTTTCTCTTTTCGTTCCTTTTTGTCCTTTCCTTTCCTTTACTTTACTTTACTTTACGTAGCCGGTGGACGCAAATGGAAAGGGGGAGAGGTGCATCCGTATTACAAGAGAACGAGCGAAAAAAAGTAGGGGAGGCAAGCACCGATCCCACCGTTCACGCGGGTGTCTCGAGCCTGACTGACGCGCCGACACACGGCCGACCCCTGCCCGAGCCCGAGCTCTGCTCGGAGCCGGCATACCCCCACCACTCTCGCCTCACCCTCGATGTTTATATCTCTCTCACTCTTCTATCTATATATATATATCGCGCCCGTACTCTGATATCTCTCTCTCTCTCTCTCGTACACGTACACACGCTCTTCGTCTCCCTACATCTCTCTCTTTCTCTCTCTCTCTCGCACACGTACACGTACACACGCTCTTCGTCTCTCTACATCTATCTATTCTTCTCTCTCGCACACGTACACGTACACACGCTCTTCGTCTCTCTACATCTATCTCTCTCTCTCTCTCTCTCTCTCTCTCTCTCTCTCTCTCTCTCTCTCTCTCTCTCTTTCTCTCTCGCACACGTACATACGCTCTTCGTATCTCTACATCTATCTCTCTTCGTCTCTCTCGCGAGCTTTAACGTTGCTCATTTATCGGGTGGTGCCAACGTAAAATCCTACGACTGACCGTACCAGAAACATTTTCGCCACCCTATGTAAGTACGGTGGCCAACTACTAATACTACCACTACTACACTACTACACTGCTACTTGGATGTTCGTCGGCTAGCCAGTCGCCTTCTCGGCCTCGCAAATGGCGATCACGCCTCTCTCTCTCTCACTTTTTCTCTTTTTCTTTCTCTTTTTCTCTCTTTTTATTTTTCTCTGTGCTTATACACTTTTCTTATTCGCCACCCTTCTTCTTCTGCTTTTACTTCTATCTCTTCTTCTTTTCTTCTTTTCTTCTTCTTCTTCTTCTTCTTCTTCTTCTTCTTCTTCTTCTTCTTCTTCTTCTTCTTCTTCCTCCTCGTCTTTCCCTTTCATTTTCATCCTCGTCTTCCTTTTTCTTTTATCTTTTTCATTCTCCTATACCGAATCAAGGGGAACGGCGCTTCGATGAAGAAGAAGCCCTCTTTTGTTGGAACGATCGTTCCGACGACGAACGCGATCTCTCTCTCTCTCTCTCTCTCTCTCTCTCCTCTATGGACGACGATGCGCTTTACTTCTTTTAACTACCAACAACACTCGATAGATGAAGATTGCTTTTATATACGTCGTACTCATCTCTTCGTCGGTTACTTCGAGTATGCCAATCGTACCTACAAATAAATACATACATACATACATAAAAACATATAAATAAATATATATATATATATAATACATACATACATAAATACATATATATATATATAATACATATATATATACACACGTATAATATGTATGAACAGGCATGAAATATATACATATATATATAATACATAAATATATATATATATATATATATCACGTATGATATGTATGAATACAGGCATAAAATACATACATCATACATACATATATATGCATAGCATAATTATGTTATATATATATATATATATATATATATATATATATATGATATGGAGTCTTGAGAAGGTACAGAATGCCTGGACATATTTTCTTTTTCTTTCTCGAACTAAACGAGAGAACGAACGGAACGAAGCTAACGACGAACATAAGAAGAAGGAACTAAAAGTTAACTACGAGACTTGGTGCACTACCGTCGGGATTCTTTTGGTTGCTTTTCGAGAGCATTTATCGGCTTTCGAGATAAGGCATACGACGTATTAGTCATAAAATCCCTTGTAACGTTCGATGGGACAAGGACGGGTTAAAGAATGAATAGAATTTTTGTTTCTAGACTTTTTCTTTTTTTTTTCTTTTCTTTTCTTTTCCATCACTCTACGGCAAAGATAGTAGTACACATGTTACATATATATATACATTATAATATATGCACCGTTCGTACGTACGTATGTATTTATGTATGTATGATGTACGTATATATGTATTTACGTATGCTAGGTGTGCATAATGTGTATATATATATATATATATATATATATATATATATATATATATATATTATATATTTGTTTTCCTTTTCTTTTATTTTCTCTTCTTTTATTTTCTTCGTATACACATCCTCTTTTCAACGATATACAATAAACGTGAATATTACTTTTGTATATATATATATTTATATATATATATATATGTATATGTGTATATGTATATATGTATATATTTATGTATGTATATATAGGATTATCATATTTATTTCTTCGAACAAGAGTTAGTCTCTAACGAGATAATAATTATTTAGTATAATAAAGATTTTAGCTAACAAGCGTTAGCGTTAGCGTTAATAATAGGGATGCGTATTGGTTGGTAGGAAAGACAAGCTGAGATTATATTCCGAGATACTCAAAGTGTTTGAAAAACCATGTTTCGAGCTTCCGGTTTCGATAAAACGTATCGTTATATTTAATTTTTCCTGTATTTTTCGTTTTTTTTTTCCTTTTCCCATTTTTTTTTTCTTTCCCCCTTTTTTCTTTCCTCTTTCTTTCTTCACGTTCCTCCGACTTTTCGCTTGAATTCGAAAGAGAGAGAGAGGGAAAGAGAGAGAGAAAGAGAGAGAGAGAGAGAGAGAGAGAGAGAGAGAAAATAAAAGATACATCGTGACACTTTCCTTCTTTTTTTTTTCTTTTTATTTCTTTTCTCTCGCTTCCGAGAGTCTCACGATGATAGAAGGTATAATAAAGATTACTCACGTAGATTTTAAAAGAACGACAGATAAACGAACGGAAGCAAGCAAACACATAAGGGACAAATATAATAGATATGTGTACGTGTATATATATATATATATATATACACACAAATATGTATATATATTTATATATACAGAACTAATCTAATTTTCAATCGGCTTTTCCTCCGGTAGATTTTCGATGTGTACGCATGTCTCGTTGTTCGCCAATTTGAGCCTCTCGGTTGGTTTAGGTCGCATGAATATGAAAGGTAACTCGGCTGACAGTTCGCCACCCAATGCGCCGAGATATAATTTGACCTTGACGGCGTAAGATACAACGATGCCGAAGGAGTCGCGGACGTCGGGCGAGGTCAACAACGTGCTAGACGCCAATTCGGCTTCCTCGCGTTTCAATCTACCATCGAGAGCGATGCCGCGTCTGTTCCTGTTGTTCTCCAAGTTTGGCCTAAGATATATTATCTTTTGTAGATTCGAGCCAGGCGTTATGGGACAACCGTCCTGCGTCTCGATCGCATCTATGACCGTACGGAATTGACCATTTTGAAAGATTACGACGTCAATACCTTGCTGTACCAAAGCCTTTATCTTTTTGACGATCTTGTTGCTTTTGTTCCTTACGCTAACGTTAACGGCTATCGATTCGCCGTGATGATACAATTGTTTGTCAAGTGTAACCTCGAGTTCGAGCTCTCCCGGGCTCAACAAAAAGTCCTTCCTAACGATGGTACACGGTTGTCGGCCCTGTTTCGTCGGCGCGTACTGTATCTTTCTTATTCCAAGGGACACCGTGCTCCTCTTGTGCGTAACGTCCGTCTCCGTTTCCCCGGAATAAATTTTAACGAAATAACTGACCCCGCACGGCTCACCCGTCTCGTCTTGACTCGGTTGCAGGGTCACGCTCGACGGCGCGCTTTGAGGGAAATTAAAGGTGAACGGTATGGCGTTCGGTCCCAATTTTTGCAACAATCTATCTTGAAGTCTCGTATTTTTCACGTCGGTCCTCGCGTAACTCGGCGGATACAATTGTTCGGATATCAGATATAGATCCTTTTGAAAGTTCAATCCCATAACCTCGTCCTCCTCTCTGCCATAACGAAAACTGCATATCAATTGGCCCCATACCTTTCTACCTGTCTCGATGTAATCCTGATCCAATAATACAACACCGTCGATCGGTTCTATCCCCGATAAATAATCGATGAAATCTCGTTTACCGACGTAAAGTGAGATCTTGCCGTTCGGCGAGCTCTTCTTGAACACTTTGAAATTGACCACCATTATTGAGATTTTTGTTTCTTCTCTCTTCTTCTTTCTTTTTTTTTTCCTTCTTCCTCTTCTTCTTCTTCTTCTCGTCGGTTTAAATAAATCGATCGATCGTATCCTTCGTGTTACTGTTTTTCTCTCTCTTTTTTTTTTTTTTTTTTTTTTTTATCGACTCCCACCAAAAAAAGAAAGAAATGAACCTTTCGCGGGATCGAAATGAAATATCGTTTGCCACTTTCAAACTTTGACTGGATGGACGCGCAAACCCAACGTTGCCTTTATATATCGGACCTTATACGACTGCTGACTCGCGGAGTTATCAGTGACGCCCATGTAAATTCTAAAGAGGCTTCCTAATCCATTCAACAACGCGAACGTAAAGCCACGTATATAGGTAATTCTTTACCATTCGGTCACGCGAAGTGCTTTATTTATTCTTTCTTTTTTCTTTTTTCATTTCTTTTCTTCCTCTCTTTCTATTTCTTTTTTTTTTTGTACCCTTTCCTCCATTTCTTTTTTTTTTTATTTCACACGAGCAAGTTTACGTTACTCTTTCGAACGGGTAAACGTAAGAGGATGTAATCGTTTATCAAAACGACTTTACTACTCGACCAACGTCACGTTTGTCCACTATAAATCTTTCTTTTCATACTTCGCTCGATACCTCTTTCCTTCTTTATTTCTTACGTAAATGCTCGTGCTTTTACATTTTTTCTTACGTCAAAGAGAGAGAGAGAGAGAGAGAGAGAGAGAGAGTAAACGTCTTTATCCTACACATATATCGTTGATTAATCCTATACACATATTGATACAAATTAAAAAAGAAGTAGCATTTTGTTTTAATCGAATATCGAGATCTATGAAAACAAAAGAAATTAATTCGCGACGATAATTGTTCACGCGAATTTATTATCTTTTTTGTTTTATAACGAATTATATCGATCAAACGTTTCGATATTTTTTCTTTGTGATGTTGTCACCTTGAGCGTGTCGGTAACAAGATTTATTCTTGCGAAATGGCCCTTTCTTTTATTATTTTTTTCGTTTTCAATCGGTAAGGTAGAAAAACGCGACGTTGTAGTTGACTGAGCGCAGGCCAGAGGTCGCGCACTAGAGTAATCATATATAATTTGTGATCGTATTATTTGGATACGAGGGGGAGAGAGATAGAGAAAGAGAGAGAGCTTTTAGTTGTATCCTTCACCTTCTAGAAGTACAGTGGAACATAGCAACTATTTTTGAAAGTCGCAAGTGACGTTATTTCATGTCGCGATGTCAGATAATTCTAATACCACGGCTGATTTGGTGAGCCAAAATTATTTCTAATTTTTGTGTATATATACGTGTATATATTCGTGCATATATCCTTCCTTGTGAACAAAGTTATACATATATATTAAATATATATATATATATATATATACATATATATATATATATGTATATGTGTATATATATATATATACATATAAAATAAGTGATTATTGATGTGATATATCAAAGAGAAGTGAACTATCCTTTATTCGACGTAGAACGTTAGGGATACGTTTGAGCTATCTAGGTCCTCCTGTACGACGTTTGCTATCAAATTCTATATATTTGTTTCTGCCAATTCTATTTTTAAGAATTTCTTGGTATACAACATTTCTAAATATGCACGGATGATGTTTTTTCTATGGTCTTGTGCAAGACGAGTGCATTTTGTTTTCCAACGAGCTTAAATAGGGATTTTTTCTCATTTCTGTGCAGGCGTCTACCTGCCATTTTATTTTTATTTTACAATAGTTATAATATTGCTTCAGACGTAAAAGTTTTATCAGCTTTCAATCAATAAATTACTTTACTTAAATAATATATATATATATATATATGTATATATATATATATATATATATCTATATATATATATATGTATATATATGGTATGTATATATATATATATATGTATTCCAGATAAAATCAATGGCGATAGTCGTCCCACCGGACTCGCCCAAAAAGTCGGTCAAGTCCACTGCGGTGGTCAAATACTCTGCCGTTCAAACGCCTGCCACATTTGCTCAATTGCAATGTAATACGAATTTAAATCTTCCACCCAGTAATTGGCTTAGCAGTTCTGCAGAAAGTTATGGCCTACAAAGTGTATGGTCACAAAACACAGGATTTTCCAGTTTTCGCATGGCACATATGTTTCCTGACTGTGTCGGTGAAGTTGACGTTGTCTCAGACGCAGAAAATATAAAGAAATTATTAAAATTGCCGTACAATCATGGAGTTATATCGATGATGGTACATCGCATTGAAAATACTCTCTTGATAGATGACTTTGACATACATAAATATTTGTTACGCCAAGCCGAAAGCGACTGGGAATGGTTGAAGAAATTTTTTTATGAGCACATATTTCAAAACTTAGGAGATAAGGAAAAACGATTATTTCATAAAGCAAACAGTAGAAACAGTTTGCAGCAACGGAATTTGGTATCGAAATTCCTATATCATTCTATCATTCTGGCGGATAGTAAAGAACAGAATATAAAGCCTCCTATGCCGGTCAAACCATTGGAGCAATGCCTGCCGGAACCAACGCAAGAGGAGAAAGTACCGGATCCGAACTATAATCATAATTTCGCACGTAACGTTGTATGGACCTTTGAGAATATACAAATGCTTATAGGTACCGACATGCCAATATTCGGCGGTCAAACTCATCCTTGTATTAGTTTGCGGTTAAGGGACATGTCAAAGCCTATTAACGTATTGACCGGTATAGATTATTGGTTGGATAATTTAATGTGTAACGTTCCTGAAGTGGTTATGTGCTATCACTTACATGGTATTGTTCAAAAATACGAATTGATTAAAACGGAGGATCTTCCTAATTTGGATGATTCGAAATTCAGTCCTAAACTCATTAGAGACGTAGCACAAAATATACTAAGCTTCTTAAAAAACAATGCGACGAAAGCTGGCCACACTTATTGGTTATTCAAGGGTAAGCAGAATTTTTTTTCTTAATCAATTTCTTTATATATATATATATATATATATAATTTAAAAGATTAATTTTTTACATATATCTTTAAAATGTTCGATAGGTAAGGACGACGATGTCGTAAAATTATATGATCTAACATCATTGTGCAGTGATGTTACCGATGAGAAAGGACAAAATCCGTTTACAGTGCCAGTGGCAATGCTGTTATATAGAGTAGCTCGAAATATGAAATATTCTTCCGATTATCACCGGCATCAGGGTACTATTCGAATGCTATTGAAAAACTGCGTTCAACTTCTCGCAAAGGAGAAATATCCTCAAATCGTTACGTCCGCTCACTTTATGCTTTCCGACTTATATGTACCCTCAAGCACGGATCCCGTCAGTCCAGGACTATCCGACCAAAGCGACGAGGAGGATACACAGAGCGAGTGCAGTACAAATCATGATAATGAAAAGGAAGACGACGAAGAAATCCCAAGTGCTTCCATTAAATCTTTAACGTTGGCAAACAGTAAGTATCTTTAAACGGATTGCAGTAATATTGAAATTTTTTAATTGTATGATGATCAAAAAAAAAAAAAACAAAAAGAAAAGAAATAAAAAAAAAAAATCATTTCAGTCAAAGAGCAAGTGGAACAAGAAGGGCCTAAGTACAAACCTCCACCGATAACGGGCAGCGTAGAGGAGAGATGTTTAACCGCATTGGAGCACGTGGCTCATGGTCTTGAGTGTTTGAAATATTTCCCAACCGAAGAAGAGCAAAAGAAATCTATGGACAGTGAAAACGAGAGAAAGAAATATGAGGAGGCAAATCCAAACATGGCGAAACCATTTCAGGCAATACCGATGCCTTATGCCTCTCTGAATCAAGAAAAGGATAGCGAGTCCGGGGAGACCTCGCAGAACAGTTTCATTCACAAAAGGAAAAATAAGCAAAGGAAGAAGAAATCGGAGAAGTTTGCTGCCAGGGATAGTGCATCCGCTAACAATAATAACAAAAACAACAACAAGGATTCGAAGTCTTGGCTTTGCAAGTCTAAAAATGAAACTTTACCCATTTGGCAGGCGCCGAAAAAGAGCGACAATGTTAGCTGGAACGCGCACTTGAAAACCCTGTTGTACGAGAAGGCCTCATTGATATTCGCCGTTCTGGCCGAAAACGAGTACGCGAATAAAAATTATGGTGCCTCCTTGAGATACATATTGGCGGTATTGAGGTGTCAAAAAATATTGGAAGTATGTTGCGGCATAAGAAATGAGAAATCTATCAGTTGCCTGTTAGGCCGTGCCGGGGATTGTTGTTTTATGACCGTACAGGATTGGTGTAACATAGATAACCATAGGAAGAATTACGAGATTAAAAATGAAACGGAGGAGAAGATAATCGAGGAGATATATTCGATGGAAGATTTGGACACGTGTAGGTTATATACGGGATATATATGCAACACAAAATTTTATTCAGTAATCGAAGAATTTTTCTTTCCTTTCCTTTCCTTTCCTTTCCTTTCCTTTCCTTTCCTTTTCTTTCCTTTCCTTTCCTTTCCTTTCCTTTCCTTTTCTTTCCTTTCCTTTTCTTTTCGTTTCTTCTCTTCTCTTTTCTTCTCTTCTCTTCTCCTAACCTTTAAATTTTTATACACATTTCTTCAAACGGAACGACGTTTGATTGTAATTTCAGACGGTATAGAATTATTGCCCCAACGTCTCGAAAGTTTGGATTACATGTTGGTGGCATCTTACAAGTGTTACGAAAAGGCCTTGTCCTACGAGCCATTGGAGGTGGAGAAAAATAATTTGTTGAGACGACTCGGAAACATTCATAACGAATTGGGCGTATTGTACATGAATCAAGCAGGAAGTAATAAACTATTGCCCTTCGATCTTTTTTTTTCTTTTTTTTTTTTGTTTTTTCTAACCGTATATAAACAAATTCAATATCTTCTTTTTTATCGATGATTAAAGTGAATCATTATTATTCCAATTTTTTTTTCTTTTTTTTTTTTTTTTTTCGTACGATCATAGCACGATACCAAGACGACGCTACTACAGCGAACGAATCGTCCGTGACCGTGACCAATCCGGTCAATCGTTCGTTGCACCATTTAGAGGCCGGCATTAAAGCATTCGAGACCGTCCACGACGAGGCAAATCTGGCGTTGTTGCATTCGAATACAGGCAGACTAATGAGAATTTGCGCTCACATACACGTTAAACACCATAGCCAGGAACGATATTTTTATGGCAAGGCTTTGGTGAATTATCAAAAGGCATTGCAAGTTCTCGGAACGAGAAAATCGAATCCAGCGATATGGGACACTATAACCTGGGATTTGTCTACGACACTTTTCACCATGGCCACGTTGTTACAGGATTTTCCTTCGAAAGGGAACAAGGTATTTTTTTCTTTCCTTCTTTTTTTTTTTTTTTTTTTACTTTGTTTCGATTCGAACAAAATCTTGCCGTCGAGACGATTTTTCTAACGACGACGACGTAAAAATAAATAAACGTATCCCATTCACGATCGACATAACGAAACTTAAATAAGATTTTCTTGGCGTTTGACGTTTTTCATCGGCAGACCGGGGATGAGCTCGAAAGGGAGGTGGTCGATATATTGCAAAAAGCCCTTAAACATTGCGACGTCGATACGCCCGGTTCGCGACAACCAGTCTATCAATTTCGTGCCGCGATCATTCAACATCGTTTGGCGTCATTGTATCATCACATATACAGAGAATTCGAGCCAGATTCTGATAACGCCAAGAGGAGAAACAGTTTGCAATTGTGTAAATTGTATTACGACAAGGCGGCCAAATTGTTATTGGCGTTGGAACAGACAACGGAATTTTTAAGAGTACAAATGGAACGCGTTGCACTGGCCGAACATCAGGCAAAAAGTAAGTTCTTTGTTTTTTTTTTTTTTTTTATTTTTTTTATCGTTTTATCGTCCAATGATAGAGCCCCGAGCTTTCGTCAATAATTCATATAATTTAAAATTGAATTTCGTTCTTTGTTTGTTTATTCATTTCTTTTTTTTTTTTTTTTCATTTTGTATTCGCTTTCGATTATCCTTTTTAATACTCATTAATATTTTACATTTATTATTTTACCGAATCAGGTGCCACGACGTTCAACGGTAAATTGAAGGCTTATCAGAACGGTTTGGAGTTGTTGTTGTATTGTCGGCCGATCTGCGAGTTACTATGTGACAAAAATAAAACGTCGAAGAAGAAAATAATCGACAGTAACAATATGATCGAGGTTGATACGATTGATACGAACGACGATGAGAAAAACGTTGACGAACAAAAGTTTACGGAGGACGACGAGGGTTTGATAGTATTGTTCGAACAGAGGTTACAATTTATATTGCGATCTTTAACTAAATTACTCGTCAATAAGAACACTGCTACGAATAAAAAAGAGTAAGTAAAATAAAATAAATATATATATATATTTATATATATATATAAATATATTATATCTAAAATTATATATATATTATTATATATATAAATAATATATTATATATATTAATAATATATATTATATATATAGTATATATATATTATTGATATATATAAATAATATATTATTGATTATATATTAATAATATATATTATATATATAGTATATATATATTATTATATATATATATAAATAATTAATATTAATATTATATATTATATATATATATATAAATAATTAATATTAATATTATATATTATATATATATATAAATAATTAATATTAATATTATATATTATATATATATATATAAATTTATGTCGAAAGAAAATTCTTATATATCAGTTAATCGTCTAGTAATTTTGATTATTATTGATCCATTTTTTTTTATATTAATTAATTTATTCATTTAATTTTTTTTTTTTTTTTTTTATTACAGATACGAGACACTCTTCAATTTGTACAAGCAATGTTATAGTCGTACACTTAGGTCGGAAACGATGTCCGGTATAACATTGATAAATCACGTGGCACAACTATTAAAGGATCTATGTAACATATTGCAGCACACTGAGTAATAATAAGGAAAACAAAAACAAAAACAAAAAGAAAAAAAAAAGGGAAAGAAAAGAGAAGAAACAAATAATTATGTGAATACCATACTACAACTTTAGTTCGTAAAACTTCAAATTGTTCGCAAGAGATATCTCTCTTCTACCGTTTGTTATTTTCCTAGGGATTTTTTTTTCGTTTTTCTTTTTCTCTCTTTTCTTTCTTTCTTTTCTTTTTCTTTTTTTTTTGTAACCTCGAACCGTTTAACTTAAACAAAAATCGATGTCAATTAATTTACTCCCACATACAAGTCTGTCTTTTTTGTAAATCCTTCGAAGGTTTACAATTCGTATACTACTCTACTAAGAAAAAAAAAAAAAAGAACAAAATCAAAAAGCACAAAAAAACAAAAACAAAAAAAAAACAAAAAAAACGAAACAAAACTGATCGTATCGATGTTGATCGTTGTAGTAGTTGTAAACTCGTAAGGAGGAACGAGATCAATCAAATGCATTTTCGACGATCTCCGAACTGCCTACAGTATATGTGTGTATATGTGTTGTGTGCGTGCATGCGTGTTGCGTGCGTGTATGTGTATATATATATATATATATATATATATATATATATATATATATATATATATATATATAATATATATACACAGGAAACGATGGCGACAGTGATGACAATGACATTCATTTTTTTTTTTTTTTAATTTAATATTTTGTAAATTGTACATAGAGTCATGACGATGATGATTTTATTTATGTATTATTTATATAAGAGAAAAATAAAATAATTAGTCGTGAATGATTGAATGGACAAATTTGTTTCGATATAGTCATTTTATTTTTTCATCTAAATCCTCGATGATTTTATTTTTTTATATGTAAACCCATGGGTGCAAGCGTAAAATATAAAATTATATTTAAATGTCACTCGTGATAATTTCATTATCAATAATAACTTCGTATCACGAATATATATATATAAATATATGTCGCCTTAGTGTAAGCCTATGGATTAATAGTTATAACAAATATTCACTATACATATATATATATACATATGTCTCAACGATGAAGGTATTAACCCTTTTCCATTCTGCCATACTAATCAAACGATTTTTATTTAACGTAAATTATGTATAAAAACGATTTTGAAGACTTTCCTTATTGCAGGAGTCTCGTCGTTTTTCTTTCAGTTCTTAATGTTCAATATAAAATCTATGGAATAATACAATTTTTGTTTTATACTGTGAACATACAATATACATATTATTTTATATTATAAACATATATATATATATATGTTATTTTATATTATGAACAAATATATTTATCATATTATATTATGAATATATATATATTAATATATTAATATATATAATTATATATTACATATATGTACATATTATTTTGTGTTATGAACATTTATATATATATCTATATATATATATTATTTTATATTTTGAACATATATATTTATCATATTATATTATGAATATATATATATATATATATATATATATATATATATGTATATATATATATTATAAATTAATGTTAATATTAGGAACATATATACTTATCATATTACATTATGAATATATATGTAAAAGAAAACAAAAATATATATATATATATAAATGTATAAAAAAATCATAGATTAAAGGAAAGCAAAGAGAGGGGGTGTTTGGTACGTGTGGGGGAGGGGAAGGGGGTATAGGAGATCGAAGGAGAATAATCGACGCGTCGTAGGAGGGAACCGGACGGAGTTGGTCGGGCAACGGTGTGGGTTTTAAGGGGTTGGGCGAGGAGGGGATGAAAGGGAACAGGGCAAACGGGGAGGATCAATGAACCGCGAATAAACGGCAGTTCGGGCGTTGTGATATATATATATATATATATATATATATATATATATATATATATAACAATTCCAGCTGTCAGTTGCATCCCTCGCGGTTCAATGGCTTTGCCTCTATCTCGTGCGAGGCCCGTTTTAACGGGAGACTAGCCCGTTTTACTACGAGGACACAAAACAACGAGAAGAAGAAGGAGAGGAGGAGGAATCGTACAAAAGGGCCCGATCACCCTCGCAAAGTCACCACCACCCCCGAACCACCGACAACCAATATCAACCCCATCCTACCTGGCACAAGCAACTCCCGCCGGCAACCAACCCAACCTAACCTAACCCAACCCAACCAACCCACTCACTCGTCATCTATCTACTCTATTCCTCTTTATTATCATCCTTTTTTTTGTCTTTTTCCTCTTCTTCTTCTTTTTTCTCCTTTTTATTTTCCTCTCCCCCTCTCCCCCCCTCTCTCTTGCATTTGCAATATCAGATAGAAAGGAAGAGGAGAGTATCGGGGTCCTCGTTGCCCTCGTGAGGGACGTTCGAAACTTGACCTTCGAACAATGGACGATCTGTCCATGGCTATCCCTCCTCCTCCTCATCCTCCCGACTCCTCCTCCTGATCCCACCGAACCCCTTTAGCGTGATAGAAGTTGACTTCTCTATGGGTTCCACACCGCGGTCTCGTTCGGTATCATTCTACTATAAAAACGAAAGACGATTCAAAAAGAACGAGAGAGAGGGGGGGGGAGGTGATAGGGGTGGTGGGAGAGGGAGATGAAGTAAAGAGGGGAATTTATTTCGTTTGAGTATTTTGCCCACGCCTTTTCCTCGTTCGTTCTTTTTTCATTTTTATTTTTTGTTTTTTCTTTTCTTTCTTTTCTTTTCTTCTTTTTGGTCTCTTTTTTCATGCTTTCGTGTTCGTCGTTTCCTTCTTCTTCTTTTTTTTCTTCTTATTATTATTATTATTTTCTTTTCTCCTTCCCCCCCCTCGCCCTTCTTACAAGGCGCATCGTCGATCCATAATTTTATCCGATTTTGTAACATTCAATAATACTTATCTCGTCAATCAATAATAAGTTTTCGTAAATAATTTTCTCGAGGTTTTCCTTTCGTCTTTTTCTTTTCTTTCTTTTTTCTTTTTTTTTCATCTTCCTTCGTGTTCCTCCTTTTACTCGGTTATCATTTATTCGATTATTATTTATTATAATACGCATATAAATGGATAATATAATGTCAATCTATTTCTGAAAAAAAATATATATGAAAGTATAATAAATATATATATATAATCTATTGTTTATTTAAATAAATATATATATGTATATGTATAATCTATTGTCTCTTTAAATATATATATATATATATATATATAAAGTATCAAATCTTCCCTATTGTCATTGAAATCAATTGAAAACTAGTATTATAAGCCATCTAATAATTATTTCATTTTTCTGCCATAGTTAATATAATATACATACATCGTCGATACGCGATATGGGTGTAATATTATATGATGTAATATATTCAAAATAAAAAATATATATATGTATGATATACAAAACGTTGTTTATTTAAATATACTGAACCTTCATTATTATTATCCAACTTGAATAATCACCCGTTTATTGGGTTATGTAATTTGGCCACGTTTCTTAAATATATACACACACACACACACATATATATTGTTTATATACAAATAAAATACTGACTCGTCCTTATCATTAATTTATCAAATAAAAATCGAACGTTATCAATAATTAAATAATTTTCTTTAATATTGCCCAACTATCACGCTCTATATATTATATCTATTTATTTTCCATTTAATGGAACGTTTACGAATCAAATAATTACATTATTACACTGTTCTCTCTCTTTTTCTGTTCCTTTTTTTTTTTTTTTCATTTTCCTCGAATTCATTAACGCGTAATTACGATCGAAAAAAATGCGAAGAGCAGCTCTCTCTCTCTCTCTCTCTCTCGTTGGCTCGTGTTACTAGAAAGTAGACGAAACAACGGGAGTAGTTTTTCTCGAAAGATTGTCGAGACTACTCCAGTGAGAGCTTTCGAAGATCATTACGCTGTAGAAAGGGAATAGAGAAGGAAGGATGCGGGTGGGGTGGGGGGGGGGGAGAGTGAGAGTAAGAAAGAAGGAAAGAGGATGGGTGTAAGGGTAGATGGCGAAGAAGGGAGAAGAAGAGGGAGAAGGAAAAAAAAGAAGAGACAAAACGAAAAAAAAGAAAAGAAAAGAAAAGAAAAGAAAAGAAAAGAAAAAAGAAAATAAAAGGAAGAAAGTAAAAAGGCGGTGTCGCATTCCTGGATTCGCTGTTACTCTCCATTTGTCTCCTCGGCAACGTTCATTATTTGTTCGGTGTTTCTCGTTTCCCCCCCATCCCTCCTTTCTTTATCTATCTTCTCGTTTATAAAAGATGTTTCCACATCTAATAAGACGCATCAACCTATTACTACTACCAACCAACCAACCAAGCAACCACCAACCAAACAACCAACCAACCAACCAACCAATGGACCGAAGAAAATCCTACGTGAAAATATAATTCGACGATGTGTGATCGATTCTTTTTTCCTTTTTTTTTCTTTCTTTCTTTCTTTCTTTCTTTCTTTCTTTCTTTCTTCCTTTTTTTTATTCATTCATTCATTCATTTATTTATTTACTTATTTATTTATTTATCTATCTCTCGTTTTATTTCTCGTACGTTTCAAGCGCCTCTCGTTTCAATTTCAATTTCAATTAAAGCGATATCAAGGATAGATAAAAAAAAAAGTCGACGTACGCGTAAAGTTGCTCCGTAATATATTGTTTAACAACTAAATAATAATCAAATGGTCGTAATAGTAAGCTTTTTTTCGATGATGATGATGATGATGATGATTATTATAATTATTATTATTATTTTATTAAAATTATCGGCAATTAATTATTGTATTAAATTTAATAAGAAATGATTCAATGAAATATCAATTAAAAATTTTTAATTCTCTCTCTCTCTCTCTCTATTTTAAATACTTTAATTTTCATTGTTTATAATTTGCTAATTTAATTGTTCGGTGTAAGTGTAATAATAACGACAGTAATAATAATAATAATAATAACAACAATAATAATAATAATAATAATAATAATAACGATAACAAGAGCAAATACAAAATTGTCGTCATTTTTAACGATACTTTTCTTTTTTTCTTTCTTCATTTCTTGTTCTAACGTCAATACAAATAGTAAAAAATATTTTTATTTTATCTTTCATCCTTTACTATCTTTTAATGTAATCAATCCGATCATCAATGCAGACATCGTAATAATGTAATATTAAAAACAACAACAACAATAAGAAAATTGTCGTCATTTCCAATATATAATTTCTACGTCGATTATAATAATAAATAATTCTTTAGAAAAAAAAAATATATTCCACTCTCATCTCATTATTTCATCCTCGACTATCATTTACATTTATTTATTTCATTATTTACTAGTAAACAATTTCATTGGTAAACGCTGGGCTAATAATTTTGATGTTACCCTGTATTACCCTCGATCGTCGATGTCATTTCTAGCAATGTCTTTTATTTTTTTTTCTTTTTCTTTTTCTTTTTTTTTTCTCTTTACTTTTTACGTCAAAATACAAACAAATCTTTGATAAATTTTTGTGAGATAGCACGCACGCATGAACGCACGCACGTACGCACGCGACACGCATATCCACGTTTCGCATTCGGAATTCAAGCGTTTCACGGGATAAAGATCCGAGAGACAGAAAGAGAGAGAGAGAGAGAGAGAGAGAGAGAGAAAGGGAGAAGAGCGACAAAAGGCACGGGACACGAAACCCTTTGTCGGTTTTCATGTGCGGCTCGAAACAATCAAATTCCAGAAGCGTTTTCGCGAAGAACGCATTGAGATACAGACCGTTAGGCGTATAGGGGAGAGATAGAGAGATAGATAGAGAGAGGGAGAGAGAGAAAGAGAGAGAGAGAGAGAGAGAGAGAGAGAGGACCCCATTCGTTCGTTCCATTACGCGAATTACATAATGAATCCGTCAGACGCGAAAGAAAAGAACAAATTTACGGCTTGACAGTCGGTACTCGTCCGTTAGTTAGGAACGTCTATGGAATTTTAAGTTAACGAAGGGAAACCCATGGAGTCGTTTCTCTCAGAAACGAAAAAATTAAGGAAGGAGAGAGATGGAAGGATGGAAAGTGTGATAGAAAGTGAAAGAGAGAGAGAGAGAGAGAGAGAGAGAGAGAGAGAGAGAGAGAGAGTGAACAAAAAAATTGAGAAAAAATTAAGATTAAAAATAACAAAAATAGAGGGGGAGAGAGAGAGAGAGAATTTTTTTTTCTATTTCTTATAATAACAACAATTGGCGAATTTCTTACAAAATCGTTTTAATAAGGATAAGGAAAAAAAAAAAAAGAAAATAACAAACGAACATAACAAGAAGGGACATAAAAAAAGAAAAAAGAAAAGAAAAAGTATGCAATTCACGATATCTAGACGATTATAAATTATAAATTATATAAAAGATCGTAATACTAAAATTGTATTTAATATTATTTATATTTTAAGTTATTGACGTGCACACCCCTCCCCCCCCACCCACACACACATAATTATTATTAATGTATAATTAAAATTATGTTAAATAAATGATTTATATATATATTAATTATTTATTTATA
>OU426852.1:9134447-9139447 GCA_911387685.1 Dolichovespula media | reverse complement strand
ATTCAAGTTCCGGGTCAAAAGTTCGTCCTCTCTGTAACGGATAATCCAGAAGCCTCTTTGACCGATCGGATTACATATGTATTCGGTTGTAAGCAGATATCTATTACGTGGGGACATACTGTTCAAGGAGATACACGGTAATAACATTTCACTATGTTGACGAATCATCCACCCCATCCCACCCCACCCCACCCTCACCTTCACCCCACCCCACCCCACCCTACTTCACCCTCACTCTCTCTCATTCTCACTCTCTTCCCTCCTCATTCAGCCCACTTCTTGTCATCTTCGTTCACCTCTCCCTCCCTCTCACCCTCCCAACCCCCTACTACTCTTCTTCTTCATTCAACTAACCCCCTCGTATACTCCTCAGCCACTTCTCTCGTTCATTCCATCATCCCTCGCACACACACGCACGCACACACACGCACGCACGCACACACACGCACGCACACACACGCACGCACACACACGCACGCACACACACACACGCACGCACACACACACGCACGCACACACACACACACACACACACACACACACACACACACACACACACACACACACACAAATCGACCCCGGAAGGTTTCACATAAACGTAATACAACGTTAATAAAAACGAACGACGTGTTTGACTGTTTGCAAACCCTCAAAGACCCGTTTTTTATTCTTCTTCTTCTTCTTCTTCTTCTTATTCTTCTTTTATATTCTTCCTCTTATTTTTCTTCTCATTCTTCTTCCTCTTATTTTTCTTTTCCTACTTCCCCCCTCCCCTCCCGCCCTCCCGCCCTCCTAGCTCGACCTTGAGAATTTTTATCGACTTCTCAACGAGTACGATGATATCGACGATCTCGAAATATTAAAGGGGAAGATGGATGGACTCGATTGACGGTGTATCCTTTTAAAAGTTCTGTTCTTTCTTTTTTGAGGGGAGAGGAGGGAGAGAGGAGTGGTTACGAATTAAAAATAAAGAATGTGCGCGCGCGTCTATGTGTGTGTAAGATAATCCAATAAATGTTACATTACGTTAAATCGAATATATCTTTCGAACGATAGGGGCCAGGAAGAAATCGAAAAAAACAAAAAAACAAAAAAACAAAAAATAGAAAAATGGTTTTTTTGTTTTTCTTTTTGTATTTTTTTTACAACCGCATCGATCGACACACGCACACACACACAGAAGCTTAATACATATGATACACGTATACACATACATGTACATATACATATACATATAAATATACAATACATATACATATACATTTACAAATATACATATACATATACATTTACATATAAATATCCATATACATATACATGTACATATACATATACATATAAATATGTACGTACGTACAAAAATATGTTTTATATCGTAAACAAAATTTATTATTCGACCACATTATCAGAGGCTAGAAAGAGAAGATTTAGTGAAGTTTTATAAAAGAAAACAAAAAATAAATAAATAAATAAATAAATGAACGAACGAACGAACGAACGAACGAACGAACGAATGAATGAATTGAACGAATGAATGAATAAATAAAAGAACAAAATACCAGAAAGTTACAAAACTTCCCCCCATTTTTGGGTTCGCTTTTTCTACCTTATCAACCCACCGACTGCAGCACCATTACCCCCAACCAACTCACCCACTCGCTTCCCACCCCTTTTCCACCCCGTCACCATCAGCCCACCTACGTTCATCGTACACGCACCGTTCCCTCCTTAAATTCCCAAGAATCAAAGTTAAATCGTACGGATGAGAAATAGTACAGGTACGTGTAGCTTGACCGGCTGTGTAAAGCGAGCTAGCGTGTTTACACCGTCTACGTGCCTGTTACATCGACTACGTGTCTCTACGTGCTACCTCGATATCCACTTTCAACGTGTTCTCTCTCTCTCTCTCTCTCTCACTCTCTCACGTTCTCTCTTATTCTCTCTCTTTCTCAATCTTTGTCTCTGTCTCTCTCTCTCTCTCTCTCTCTCTCTCTCTCTCTCTGTACTAACACTATACCATATGTATTACTATACGTACTGTAGTACGTGCGGTACCATATATATATATATATATATATATATATATATGGTATACTATATATATACCATGGTGTGTGTGTGTATATATATATATGTGTGTGTGTGTGTATATATATATATATATATATGGTATATATATATACCATGGTGTGTATATATATATATATATACGTACCGCAATGTTCCCCTTGAAATATCCTACACGAATTCTCCGACCTCGAGATACGCGAGCCAAGGAGAAATAATAAAAAAGAAAAAGAAAAATAAAAGAGAGAAGGCAAGAGAGAAAGAGAGAGAGAGAGAGAGAGAGAGAGAGAGAGAAAATTCGCAGAGAAAATTTTCGAATAAGCAGACGCGCGTTACGTGCCCTCGTCGATTTAACTGTTTTAGAAACGTTTTTTCAGTAATATATATATATATATATATATATATATATATATATATATATATAAATCGAATCACGTGATCCCGAGTAAAAACGTCGATCGTACGAAACTGTTATCTCTTTTTCATCCTTACGGATGGCCGATTAGAAGGAACGATAATCGAATATCCAACGTATATTCGCGTTTGTGTTACGTATCCTAGGTGAATTATATATATAAAAATATATATGTATATATAAGTTCGATAGCAGGAGAAGTAAAGATTCTAAGTAGGATCCTAAATTAATCGCGAATATTTGTTAAATTTAGAATTATTTTTGAGGTAATTTCTATTAGAATAATTATTGCTCGATTGTTAGATAATTCGTTCGCGGATAATTGAAATTTTCTATATCAGATTTTAGAGTCTCTATAATTTAATTTTCTTGTAAATATATATATATATATATATATATATATATATATATATATATATATATATTTATATAAGAAATACTGTAACTTATACATTTTCTATATAATCCTTTATAATTAAAAAACATTCCTTTATTTGTTTTTTTTTTCTTTTTTTTCATAGAAGATTTCCAATTGGTAGAATCTCTTTTTATTTTTTATATATATCCTTGTTACGATCGACGATAATGTTTAAACGTTAAAACGTTAAACGTACGTCGATTAATCGAAAGAATCGTTTTGCCAAATGCGTAACCCAATGACTGATTGATGCCAGTTAAAGTCGTCGATGATTGGCCATTGAGAGACCGGTCGATTTAATTCGAAGGACGTGAGACAAGATGGCGAAGGGAGAAGAATGAGAAGGAGAAGGAAGGAGTAGGAGAAGTGAGGAGAGGAAAATAGAGAAGAGAGAGAGAGAGAGAGAGAGAGAGAAAATTGTCGAAAAAGGGGTTGTCACGAGGAGGGGGGGGGGGGTAAGTACGACGTGGAGCCTATATAGAGTCACGTGAGAGCTTCTTGGACGCGTTACCGTAACGACGAGAGAAACGCGAAAATTGAATCATAAATTGAAGTTCATTTGTTTCACTTGGCGAAACGAGGTATAAGAGAGATAGAGAGATAGAGAGAGAAAGAGAGAGAGAGAGAGAGAGAGAGAGAGAGAGGGTTGGTGGTGGTAAAAGGGAAGCAACCCTCGTCGCATTCGTAATACGTGCCAAACGGACAAGCTAAAAGTTCCGTGAGGATCGCCACGAATTTATCGAAAATGAAATTTTGCGACGTGCTTTACTCCTCTCCTCTCAATTCTCTCTCTCTCTCTCTCTCTCTCTCTCTCTCTCTCTTTCTCTCTCTCTCTCTCAGTCTGTTAGTCGGTCTGTCTATCCGACTGTCTGTCTATCTGTATGTATGTATGTATGTATGTATGTATGTATGTATGTATATATTTTTTTTCTTTTTTCTTTTTTTTTAGTGATATTTCGAAGCTCGTCGCAGTACGAAAACTGAATTTGAAGGCCACTTTTGTTCGAGTTCGACGTAAAAATATCACGTATCGGGTATTTCCGTTAAATCCATCAATTTATCTATGAATTTGTACGAGCATGCGTGTCGCTTTGTGAAAGAGAAAGAAAGGTTAAGCATAAAGGAAAAAAACAAAAAAAGAAAAAAATTAGAAAGAAGGAAAGAAAAATAATATCTCAATCTGGGTAGTACGATATTAATTATCGTTTAATCAGTTTTCTTTATTTGTTTTTGTAGGAAAAAAATTATCGAAGATGATAATAATGATAAAAAAACAATAGTAATAATAATAATAATAATAATAATAATAATAATAATAATAATAATGATAATGATAATGATAAAAACAGTGATAATGATAATGATAACGATAACGATAACATAATGGTGGTAATGGTGTTCCTATGGAAATAAGTATATAGTTGCATAAAGAAAGAAAATAAACGAAAAGAAGAAGACATTATTTTGTTTGTGATAGTAAAATTGACTGTAGTTAATAGCGCAATCGATCAAAAAAAAAGAAGAAAAGAAAAATGAAAAAATCCCAAAAAGAAACATAGCTCGACGAATGCGTCGTAAAGTTTTCTTTTCCTCCCCGCTATCGTTATACCATTCATCGTAAAAAAAAAAAAAAAAAGGAAAAAGGAAAAGAGAATGACACCAAAAGTACTCGATTTGACTGCCGACAAAAAACGAAAGAAAGAAAAAACAAACAAAACAAAAAAAAGAATGAAAGACACAACAAATAAATAAATATTTTAGATATAAATGGATGCGTGCGTGTATGATAGGGTGGCGTCGAATTTATGGTATACTCGTGCCATGAAATTGACTAGTCGTATTTAGTGGTGTAATCGAGAGAGAGAGAGAGAGAGAGAGAGAGAGAGAGAGAGAGAGAGACGGGAGAAATAACAAACGAAAATAAAATAAACATAAAAAAGAAACAAGAAACGAAAAACGAAAAACAATATATACATATATATATATATATATATAAGATAATAATAATAAATATAATAATAAATATATAATATATAATAATAAAATATATATATATTTTATATATATATATACAAAATATAAATATATATAAAATATAAT
>OU426852.1:9114447-9129447 GCA_911387685.1 Dolichovespula media | reverse complement strand
AATCGTATGCGTGTTTAAATATCTGCGAGGAGAGAAAGAAAGAAATAAAAAAAAAAAAGAAAAGAAAAGAAAAGAAAAGAAAACGAGGGAGAGACATAATAATAATGATCAATTATACGTACGAATAATTTCATGATCAATTATAAATATTAATTATATACATTGGATGAATAATAAATGATCGTGAATTTTAATGATCAATTTGGAATCTATACAACCACGCATTAAAAATTTCAATTAATTCGTTTCTCAAAAACTGTATCGAATTTATGTTATCGTTAAAAAAATAAAAAAATAAAAAAAAAATAGATATATATATATTTTTTTTTCTTTTTATCTCGTCTGTCCCTTTCTCCTTCACTTAAGAGGATGACGCAGGAAAAAGAGGTGGAAGAAAGTAAAAAAGAAACGATTAATAATAACAATAATAACAATAATAATAATAATAATGATAATAATAATAATAATAATAATAATAATAATAATAATAATAATAATAATAAGAATGTTATTATTATTATTATTATTACATTTTAATTCATATTATTATTATTATTATTATTATTATTATTATCTTATTAAAACGATAAAACGTATGAAAATATATTCACTGTACCGATCAATTTATATAGCATAGATGTAACGAGAAAAGAAAGAAAACAAAAAAAAAGAAAGAAAGAAAAAACAGTGAAAAATCTTTCATATAATTATTAAAGACAAATATGTGAAAAGTTATGAAAAAGAGGGACGAAGAGAAGCATATTGGAAAACAGTGAAAGGGGATAAAAAGACGAAGATGGAGATGGAGAAGGACAGAGCCATACATACATACATAAATACATACATACATACATACATAAATATATACATATACACATCATACATACATACATACATACAAACGTACATAGATGCAAAGAGACAGATAAAGATACTGTCTCGGACATTAAAAACAAACAGACAGACAGACGGACAGACAGACGAATACATCAAACAGACATAAAAAAGAAAAAGAATCCATCTAATGCAAGAAGATTTAGTTCTACGATACGAAAATCATTGGACAACAGTTAGATTAGGTATATTAGTAAGCAAGTAGATAGGCAAGCAAGCAAAGCAAGCAAGCAAGCAAGCAAGCAAGCAAGCAAGCAAGCAAGCAAGCAAGTAAGCAAGTGAAAACAAGTAAGCAAGCAAGGAAGCAAGCAAGCGATTAAGCGATTAAGCGAATAAGCGAGCAAGCGATCAAGCCAGCAAACAGGCGTGTAAGTTAGCAGGCAAGCAACCAAGCAACTAAGCAACCAAGCAAGCAAGCAAGCAAGCAAGGAAGCAAGCAAGGAAGCAAGTAGGCAACAAGGCAACCAACCGACCAAACCAACCAACCAACCAACCAACCAACCAACCAACCAACCAACCAACCAACTAGGCAGGCAAGCAGGCAACAATAGATTTGATGGAGAGGCTAAGTTAAAAATACGGGGTGGATGCCACTAGGAGAATTAACGAAAGGGAGTAAGTGAGAGAGAGAGAGAGAGAGAGAGAGAGAGAGAGAGAGAGAGAGAGAGAACGTTATATATCGTACCAATTAACGCTGGTACAAGCCAGAACATTTATCCTCGTTACTCGAGGATATTAACTAATAAGAAAGAATAAAGATCCTGGACGACGATATTGCTCGGGCACGCGCGTACGTGACCGTTCCTATCAGTTTGCCAGCCGACATGCTCCCTCTCCCTCCTCTTCCTCCTCCTCCTCATCCTCCTACTCTTCTCATTCTTTCCTTTGATCTGATATACAACATCGTACTAAACGAGAAGTAATTGCCGCGAGAATACCAGTCTGAAACTTTTACGAATGTTCGACCTCCTCCCAACCCCTCCCACCCCCTCTCTCCCTCTCTCTCTCTCTCTCTCTCTCTCTCTTTCTCTCTTATTCTTCTTCACAGAAACAGAAGCTTCCACAACCCATTCCCACTCCTTTTTCCGCCCTTCTGTTTTTCTCCCTCGTCGACCCACCCAACCCCATCATCTCTCGCACATCCTTTTACTCTTTCACCTAACCACCCACCCCCTCTCTCGTTCGTCTCTCCCGCCCACCACGGCCCACCCTCGTTTCGCGTTGGGTTTCAATGTTACGTCGTTTTTTAATCGCCGATCGTACGGCGGTTAGAATCGTCTGGTATGTGTTTTTTCTTTGTTTTTTTGTTTTTTTTTTTTTTGTATTAATCGAATACCTCGTTATCGTGCTTTCGGATCTATTGATCTATGGAGGGATCGAGAGAGGATGAGAGAGGGGGAGAGGCTTTTCTTTTTTTTTTCCTCGCTTTTTTATCTTCTTTTTTCTTTCCTTCTTTGGGTTGTTCTCTCTTTTTCTCGCTTTCTTCTTCGACATTCGTTCGCCCGTAAGAAATTCGTTCGTCGAACGAGAATACGTATTTCGGATAATTGTTTTCTTTCTTTTTTTTTTTTTTTTTGCGCGAGTTACGGATAATCGTTTTTTTGTGCGGGTGGAGTATCGCCTACCACCCTCCACCCTCCCATTTCACCCCGTAACACCCTGTCTTTTCACTTTCGATCATCTTCATCCCTCGTTCACGGGTTTCGACGTATCGTTATATGTATGCATATATAAACATACATATAAATATATATGTATGTATGTATGTATGTATGTAGTAAATAATTGTAAATCAATTAAACGTTATTACGATGTCGAGCTAGGAATGATTAGAAATTTTTGTTAGATATGAAAAATATAAATATTGTTATGGCGATACGATCGTTCGAGATGATAAATAAATATGGATGTTGTTTCGTTTCGAAATAATAGTATCGATGAGGGTTGTTCGAGGGGGTTGGTCGACAACGATAATTCATTTCAATCGCGTTAATAGGTACGCACGCTTGTTTTATTGGTTTGTTTCATTGCTTTTTGTTTGTTTTTTTCTTTTTTTTTTTTTTTTTCTTTAATCGTTCGATATTAGTCCAACATAGATCTGTGGAGTATTACAAAAGTTAAAAATAGAATATAAAAAAATAACCGACGCATCAAATTTATTTCTGAGATTGTTCGACTCGGGATATTTTAGTAATGAATTTGCGTGAAAATGTAGGAAATATTTATTTCTAGTATGTCAATTTTTTTTTCAAAATTTTAACGAGATCCTTCGTTTTTTTTCTTTCTTTATTTTATTTTATTTATTTATTTATTTATTTATTTTTTGTTTTTCTATTCACACGAGATAAATTTTTTTTCAATGTGTCCATTCGTTAATGTCGAACGTTATTGGACAAATTAAAGTGAAATTCTGAAAGAATAACGAACAACACGTTCATAGAATCGAAAATCCAAAACGTTTATTTGTTTCCACAAAGTTTCTTTTCAAGCCAATACGCACGTAATGCAATATATCTGCCAATGATGGTACGATATCGTATACGATATTATTATTTCTTCGATATTCGGTAAAACGATCGAAACGTTTTCATGCAATGTACGGAGAGGCTAAAGTTTGCCCCTCCCCCCTTTTTTGTTTTTTTTTATATTACGACATTTTTCTATGAAACGTGACCACGACAGAATTAATTATCATTTTCCGTTCGTTTTCTACCTTAACAATGTACGATATTAATCGAAGATCGAAACGAAACGAATTTCGACAATTAACGCGTCTCTCCCATTTATTTATTCATCCATTCATTCATTCATTCATTCATTCATTCATTTATATATTTATTTCAAAAACTTATCGTTCAATTAACGTTCGTTTAGACAAGAAAATTTCGCATAACTCAATTCATTTATTATTTATTATTTATTATTTATTATAACATCGATTGATCGTAATCTCATTTATTATAATTAATTATTATTATTATTAATTATTATAAAAAATTATTTGTTAATTCAATCCATCGTCACGTTGAATTAAATATCCCTCGAAAATATCGGAAAGTTCGTGATTGTCATTTAAATAACAAAATCTATTTGTTATAATTAAAAAAAAGTATATATATATTTATTATTTAGACATTTTCATAACGTGCATAGTCATTTTGTACGAAGCACGTTGATGTATGTATGTATGTATGTATGTATGTATGTATGTATGTAGGTATGTATGTAGGTATTCGATGAAAAAAAAAATTTTTTTTAAATAAAAAAAAGAAATAAAAAAATAAAAAGAAAGATAAAACGAAAAAAATGAAAAACAGTAAAAGGTAAAAAACGATTCGTCAAAAAAACATCGACGCGATCACAACGAAATTGAGTGAAAATAATTATTAAATATAATCGATCGGAGATATGATTTTAATATATGTCTAAATACAATATAAATTATATACATATATATATATATATAATACATATATATATAATATATATACATATATAATATACATATACATATATATATATATATATATATATATATATAATATATATATAAATATATACATAGTCATGTACATAGGTAACGCTATTTCGTACGCGTTAAAATATCATATATGTAATACTTATTAAAAAATGATAGATGGTTTCTCGATCGTTTGAAAAGTTATTCACGAGGACTCGGCCGAGATTGGGTTTCTCGTCTTGCATTCGAGTGCGGTCGTGAAGTTGGTTCAGTACAATGCTCGTTGAACGAACATACTAACTCTCTCTCTCTCTCTCTCTCTCTCTCTCTCTCTCTCTCTCTCTCTCTCTCTCTTGGCTGTAAGTAAATTATTCCGCGAGTGCGACAGCCAAACGGATGTTTACGACGTTCGAGCGTATAAAGGGTGTACGTACATACGCTCGAACAGGAGGGGCCTCGACAAAGGCGAGCAATCTAACATTCGTAGGACTAAAACCCAAGTACGAGAGATCCATTCTATGGTGGTGTACTACGACCTTTGTGTTATTTCTTTTCCAAGAAGAGAATTCAATTGAAAATTGTCGATTTGAAAAAGTATCAAGGAATACTTCTGCTGTTCCTTCATTTTGTACCCTTTCTTATATACACCACAATATACATTATCGTTGATATTACAAATATAATATAGGTATAATGTAAGTACAACAAATAATATCACACACATATATATATATATATATATGTATATATTACATAATAATAAATATAATATATATATAAAAAACAATATAAATGTGATATAATGATAATAATAATAATAATAATAATAATAATAATAATAATAATAATAATAATAATAATAACGATAAAGAAGAAGGGTAAAGAAAAATGAGGAACGAAACGAAACGAGACGAAACGAGACGAAACGAGACGAAACGAGACGAAACGAAACGAAACGAGACGAAACGAGACGAAACGAAACGAAACGAAACGAAACGAAACGAAACGAAATGAAACGAAACGCAACAAAAGTAAAAAAACAAAAAAAAAAGGATAAAAATACAAAAAACACAATAATGGTTCTGCTGCTTATATAGAAACGATGTTCCCCCATAACGAACCGCTACTCGAAGCTACGACGACGGACGACGATTATGGGGACCGTCTTGTCTTAAAGTATTCGTTGTTAAACGTAAAGCTGTTACATTTTTTTTTTCTTTTCCTATTTTTTATTTTCTCTCTCTCTCTCTCTCTTTCTTTCGTCGAAGCTCTCGCTGTACCCGATATCGGATACACCGAGATCGTTCGTACCATCGAGAAAAAGCTTTTGCGATCGCTCGCTCCCATCGTCGAGTCTATCCGTAATGTAAATCTCGATGTTCTCTCTCTCTTTCTCTCTCTCTCTCTCTATTTCTATCTTTCTCTATCTCTCTCTGAAAGGGTATCGATACCTACATACATATATACCTATTGATCTCTTCCTGTTCTTATATGCACATATTGAAGCGGCAAGAAGTTTACGGTATATTTTCGTGAATAATAAACGTGACTAACCCCCTCACTCTCACCCTCATTCCTACCCCTCCTCACCCATCTACCATCCAACCTTCCCCTTACCCTCTCACCGTCTCCTTCAACACCAGCAACATCGACGACGACGACGACGAGGAGCTTCCAACGAGTATCGCTTTTACGTTTTCATCGTATCTCTTACGACTTTTATATCTATCTATCTATCTATCTATCTATCTATCTATCTATCTATCTATCTATCTATCTATCTATCAATCTATCAATCTCTCTCTTCCTCTCTCTCTCTCTCTCTCTCTCTCTCTCTTTCTCTCTATCTATATATTTATCTATCTCTATCCTTCTCTCTCTTTTTCTCTGTACGAGGAGTACATCGATATTGTCATTGTTAATATTTTATTTTATCATAGACACGCGTTTGCAGTCATATGTATATGTATGCGCGTCTCTCTCTCTCTCTCTTTTTCTGTGTATGTATGTATGTATGTATGTATGTATGTATGTATGTATGTATGCATGTATGTATGTATGCATGCATGTATGTATGTATGTATGTATGTATGTGTATGTGTGTGTTTGTGTAGCGATCGTTGCTTTTGGATGCCAATGGAAAATGAACGAACGAACGTACGTACGTACGTACGAACGAACGAGTCGTGCAACGAAATGCCATGTATGTGCATACGAAATGCATTTTGGTTATTCACACGGCATGATCGAAGTATCGTCGTCGTCGTCGTTTGTCGTTCGTCGTTCGTCGATCGTTCTTTCTTTTTCTTTTTTTGTTTCCTTTTCTTTCTCTCTTTTTAAAATTCATCGAACGATAACAAACGAAAGTAACGCGTTGTCGAATAAATCGATATATGTATATCGATATATACGTATATCGATGTACGTACGTACATTGATGTGTTGTGTCAGTGACATGATAACACAACTATACGTCCCCCACGTAATGCAAATAGTTCGGAATGATTTGTGAAGTGGATTATTATTTTTTTTTTCTTTTTTTTCTTTTAGTTTTTAACTACAGTGTATCCACGGGTTGTTAGTTCTCTTTGTAGTTTTTGCAACGTCGTACGATTTATTAATCGTTCCTGAATATCGTACGTCTTTTGGATTCTTTCATTTCTTTTTTCTTTTTTTTTTAATATTCTCTTGTTTCCTTGTTTCTTTTTTCAATTTCTTTTTTCTTTTTTTTTTTTTTTTTAGTTTTTATTACGATCGCGAAGAAATATTTTCATAAGAGTGTTCGTCATTGTACCATTATATTATTTTGTAATCAACTATCATTTCTTTTTTTTTATGATCAATATCGATTTGTCCTCTTTCTTTTTATTTATTTATTTTTTTTTGCTTTTTGTTGACACACTTAATAGCTCGAATGTATGTAAGGAATTATGATTGAGATAACAATGTGTATCGGTTTATATAATATATATATATATATATATATATATATATATATATATATATATATGTATATAAGAGAAAAAATATATGATACAAAAGAGAAATATATCTACGTATTGGATGTACGATATATAACGTATTATAATTTCTGTATGCGTGTGTGTGTGTGTGTGTGTGTGTTGCATTTAATAGTTAATAATATATATGTAAGAAATTGTAAATAAAAAAACCACGTATATTAATTTCTAAAAAGAATCGTTTAATAAAACAAAGATATATGTTAAAACATTCGTAGGAAAATTATTATGATTTTATTAATATTATATAAATAAAAAAAAATATATATATATATATATAAACGATTTGGGAAATGTTGCGATGATGAAACGAAAAATGGTAAGGTTCGAAAACGTAAAAGTGGAACGCGCAATTTAGATCGTGACTAGAAGCCACAAAAGGTTTGTACTACTGTATCCAAGTGGTAAATATACATGTATGGTCAGGCACGTGCCCTAACTTAAGTATTTATCAGTGGTAAAAAATATTTACTAGGGAGAGAACATAAAAAAACACGGGACGTACCTCGTTCGTATAACAAAATACAAATAAATTACAAACACACATACACGCACATAAACACACGCGCGCGCGCGTATTCGTGTACACAGAGTCGTCTAAATTTCGTGTAACTACTGTAAACGGAATCGACGAAAGAAAAGAAAAGAGAAGAGAAAAGAAAAGAAAGAGAAGAAAAACGAAAAGTAAGAGAAAAAAGAACAAAGAAGAAGAAAGAGGAAATAAAAGATATCGCGGATTTTACGGAATTCAAGGAATCTCTGTTCTCTCATCTTTTATCTCCCTCCCACCCTCTCTCTCTCTCAAACTCCTCCTCTATTTCTTCTTCGTTTCAAGAAAAAAAAAAGGAAAAAAAAAAAAAAAAACAAGAAAATGAAAAGGTGAAGAGGTCGAGCCCTTAACCCGTATTTCGAGTTCGGCTCATCGCGTTGTCCTTCAACGAACAGCTGTTGTCTGTCTCTTTCTTTCTTTCTTTCTTTTTTTCCTTCTATTATATCTATCTTTCTTTCTATTATATCTGTCTTTCTTTCTCGCATTTCGTTCTATTCTCTCTCTCTCTCTCTCTCACTCTCTATCACTAACCCCCTCTCTCCCCCTTCTTCGTCTTCTTCCTATATCTCTTTTTCTTTCTATCCTATTCCTAAAGAATAATAAAATGTCTTAGCCACTTCTCTCCGCCATCTTTTCTCGTAGTCATCATCATCGTCTCTCGCTCTATCTCTCTCTCTCTTTCTCTTATGTACACATACACTCTCTCTCTCTCTCTCTCTCTCTCTCTCTCTCTCTCTTTCTCTTTATCTAACTCTTACACACACTCGTTTTCTTTCTCTCTCACAGACACATTCTCTTTCGTTCTCACTCTCTCTCTCTCTCTCTCTCTCTCTCTCTCTCTCTCTCTCTCTCTCTCTCACTTTCTCTTATGTACACATACACTCTCTCTCTCTCTCTCTCTCTCTCTCATACACACACACATTTTCTTTCTCTCTCACAGACACATTCTCTCTCCCTCTCTCTCTCTCTCTCTCTCTCTCACACACACAGCACGGTCGCAGAGTTATATCTCTTTCTAACCAACACAAACTTTCTCTCTCTCTCTCTCTTTCTCTTTCTCTTTCTCTTATTTGCTCTTATTGTCTCTCTCTCTCTCTCTCTTTTTATCACGCTTCATCTTTCATAATCCTCAACTACCAATCTCAGTCCTACTACTACACCACCACACAACCAAGAGACACCTCTATCCACACCCATATATCTTTAACCTTACACACCACCTCAAGGCTTCTTCTAGATTTTCTAAACTCTTTCGTTCTGGTCGGCATCCAACACCGCGACTCCTCCACCCGCCATTTTCAGACACGCCTGTGTCAGGGCCTGCCTGATGACATCGTGAAATATGCAAGTACCCACTAGCAAAGCGGTTAGTTACTCGCCCCCGACATTTACGTGTGTCCCTCTTTTCTTCCAGTATTCTTCTTTTCCAGTCTACTCTTCTTCTATTCTACTCTTAGACAAACCCTCTCTCTCTCTCTCTCTCTCTCTCTCTCTCCATCCCCCTCTCTCTCTCTCTCCCTCTCTCTAACTCATCCACCGGGTCGCGCGTTCTTCAGTTCTACCTTTGCAAAAAGCTAAAAAGGGAGAAAGATAAAGGGGAAAAAAAAAGAAATAAAAAAAAAAAGAAATAATAAAAAAAAGAAATAATAAAAAAAAGAAATAAAAAAAAAAAAGGAAGGAGAATGGTAGAAGTCCGAAGGGAGGGAAAATATCAAAGTAAACGAATTGGTCGAGTATATTAAAGAGACGCGCGCGCGCGCGCGCGGTGTCACGGCCATATTTATATATGCGTGTAAATATTATTTTCTCGTTTGTTTCTTTCTTATTTTCTTTCTTTGTCTTTTTTCCTTTCTTTTTTTCTTTTTCTTTATATATATCTCTCTCTCCATCTCTCTCTCTCTCTCTCTCTCTCTCTCTCCTTTCGTAATTATTTTCTAAATCGATTGGATTCATTATTACGGTATAAGTATTATAATCGTCGCGCGACGATTGAGGATTTTTTTTTTTTTCAATGTACGTCGATTGGAATTTCGAGAGGTTCAATTTTGTGTCAGTTTTTTTATATTTCTTTTTGATTATATATATATATATATATATATATATATATATATATATATATATATATGTATATATGTATATACAAGGTGTATCAGTCAAAGGAGGCCGACTAAATATTTTCTTTGCTCTTTTTTTTATACTTTGAATGGTTTAAAAAGAGGTATGTTATGAATAATTTATATATATATATATATATATATATATATATATATATAAACATAAGTGTATATACATAATACGAATAGTTAATATATATATATATATAATAATATAATGTTATGTATGTTATAAGAGGCCTTCTTTAGCTGAAACACCCTGTATATATATATATTATTACAATAGTACGATAATAATAATTTTCTATGAATGAAATATATATTTCATTGTTGTATTACATTGTTATATTGTAAAGCGACACACATTGTCTTTTTAATTATCATTTTTTTACATACATACATATATACATACATATATACATACATGCATACATATAAATATATGTATCTATAAAAAAAAATAAGCATAAAAGGAAAAGAACATTCTTCGATTTAAAATACGATTTTGAAAAAAACACGACGATAGTTGATTCATCATAAAATCATATATTTATACATAATATTGATATATATATATTAATATAAATATAAATATATATATATATATATATATATATATATATATATATATATATCTCGAAAAAGAACATAAAAGAAACAGAATATTCTTCGATTTAAAATACGATTTCAACAAAAAGAAAAAAAAGGAAAAGAAAGAAGAAAAGAGGAAAAAACAAGTAACACAACGATGATTGATTCGTTAAAAAAAATAATTCATTAGAAACGTTTCCATTCGCTATAGTAATTCATCGGAGGCGACCAATCACGATCCTTAACTCCTTCCTACGGACAAACAGTTAAATAGATAGTAGATTCATAGAGACGGAGGAGGAGGAGACGGAGAGATAGAAATAGAAACTGATAGAGAGATAGACGAAAAGAGAAAGACAGATAGATGGACAGATAGAAAGAGAGAGAGAGAGAGAGAGAGACATATAGACAGATAGATAGATAGAGAAAGTTGACCCTCGACGTTTCAAAGGAGACCGAAAGGGGCGTTTCGATAACTATGGGGATTCTCAATGCTATTTCTATACGTATCTTCTATCAGCAAGAGAACTATTCTAGATACAGTCTGATTAGTCCGTAATATTGTCTGCTTTGAAGAGTATAACCACGCAGGGAATGCGTTCAAAGCACGCAATATCGTTCAGAACCCCTCCCCACCTCACCCCTCCCCTATCCACCCTAACCACCCCTCCGATCACGACTTCCACCACCATTTCGGTTAGGGGAGAATCCTTAAAGCGAGCATTCGAATCGTAAGATCATCATCGATGATACGTCAGATCAATCGGCTTCATGATTAATTTTCTTTTCTTTTCCTCTATACGATTGTACATTCTTTTTTCTTTCTTTTCTTCTTCTTCTTCTTCTTCTACTTCTTTCTCGTTAAGACGATCGTAACGATCGTTCAACGATAACGCGTTGTTCGTCCAAGAATAACGTAGACGATGGTGATGTCGGCCATTTGTGATTTCTTCGAGAAAGATCGAGAGATACGTCGGAAAATAGAAAGAAAGGAGAAAGGAAAGAGAAGAAAAGGGAAGGAAAGGAAAAGGAAAAAAAAAAAAAAAAAAGGAAAATTGTTAGTCAGTCATCGGTGGTCGAAGGACGGCCAGAGGGGGTGGTTTTTTGTACGGGGCAATTTAAATTAGCCAGTTCGAGGTGTCTTGATAGGAAGCTTAAAAGGATTTCTATCTCGCTCGAACTCGTTAGAAGGTAGTAGTGGTGGTGATGGTGATGGTGGTGATGGTGGTGATGGTGGTGGTGGTAGGTAGAGGGTTGGTTGTAGGTACGTCCTACATTGAAATTCGTTTATCCTAACGGAGTCGATTGCGAATGCAATGCGCGGATAATGTCTCGTTAAACGAAAAACGATTACAGGAGGGTACTCTAAGTTAATGTACTCTGTCTCTCCCCCACCCCCTCTCTCTCTCTCTCTCTCTCTGTCTCTCTCTTTCATCCTCTTTCAGTCAGTCTTGCGCACTCTTTTTCGTGGATCGCTTAAAAATGTGGCGTCTTGAATGAAGATGAGCTTTTCACGACGAAAAATGTAGCATCCCCCTTCTGACCTTCCCCCTCCCCCCTTATCCATCCCACCCTTTAACTCCACTATATCTCCCATAAAAACCATATCCCCTACCCCACCCCACCACATACCTGTCCATCGTTTCGAATAATCGAAGAACGATAGAAAATTCTCTGTGTATAATGTCCATTACGTATAAATTTATAATCGAAAGTGAATGAGACAGAGAGAGAGAGAGAGAGAGAGAGAGAGAGAGAGAGAGAGAGAGAGAGAGAAGAATATAATCGTTCGAAAACAAAAATGATACAAAAATTAACGACAATCGAATTTTCTTACATCGAAAGATAACAATATTTCATATGACATAGATATTCATGTAATTATTGAAATAGTGGTGCAGAAAAAAAGAAAGAAAGAAAGAAAGAAAGAAAGAAAGAAAATTATGACAAGCATCGAGTCGACCGTTCGTAAAAAAGAAAAAAAAAGAAAAAAGTAATCTAACGATGATATTAATGAATTCCAAAAAAAAAAAAAGAAAAAAAAAGAAAAAGAGAGAAAGAACGGGGATTATTAATCGAACGAGCCGCGTTCGTTATCGTATAAATATTTATAAGTTTTCTGATGACGACGGGGAATATGTCCCTTAATCGAATTAATTTTGTAAGAAGGCCATAGGACCAAAGGAAAATCTTCGTCCATCTTCGTACGAACTCGGAGGTCATGCTCTTCCCCTGTCGTATATTAACTATATTATATATATAGCATATATATATATACCATATATATATACCATATATATACCATATATATATACCATATATATATACCATATATATATATATATCCTACCATTCAACTATGGTATATATATATATATATATATATATATACTATAGTTGAATGATAGAAGCAAGTACTTCATCGTTCGCCGTCTGATATCAAAATTAATTCGTTCGGTGAGTACTTATTAAACGTTCCTTCATTATAACGTTCGTTTAATGTTTTCTTTCAATATGGGTCAAGGATCACGTTAAGAGCAAAGATTGGAGACTTGTTATATAAGAGAGAGAGAGAGAGAGAGAGAGAGAGAGAGAGAGAGAGAGAGAGAGAGAGAGAGAGAGAGAGAGAGACTGAACTTAACTCTCCTTTCAACGTTCTAACGAATTGTTAAGCTAATCCGGCTACGAACGAAGGACTTTGCCTTGAAGCGTTTATTAAATCCTGTGGTATCGTTGTTCATGTATGAGTTAATTACTATTTAGCATACGAAAAGGAAACACGAAGATTTTTCTTGCTTACTTCTTCTCCTTCCCATTTATTTCTTTCTCTTTCTATTTGTTCCTTTTTCTTCTTTTTTTTACTTTGGAAAGAAAAGAAGAAGCAGAAGAAAAAATAAATAAATAAGTGAATGAAAGAAAAAAAGATATAAATGCTTAAAGATTAAAAAAAAAAAAAAAAAAAAAAAAAAAAATATAAATAAATAAATGAAGTAGAAGAAGAAGAAGAAGGACAATTAGATATCGTGGAAAACAAGCTTGTAGTAATTAAGTTGTAATAAATAGTTTCTTGGGACAATTAAAAATAAGATAATGATCAATGACAATCGAATTAGATTGTTAGATCGAGAATCGAGGTGAATTTTCAAAAGTGATCAATATCGATAATTATTCGTAAATATTTGTATTAAAAAAAAAAAATTGAAAAGACTAATAAAAAAAAATTATGTATGTATGTATGTATGTATGTATGTATATGTTGCGTAAATATATAAGCAAAAATATATATGCATAAGTTAAATTGTAAGATAAGTTAAATAAACTTAAAAAACAATATCGAGAGCTTGTAATTATTTATAAATATTTGTTTCAAAAAAAAAAAAAAAATATATATATATATATATATGTACACATAGTATAAGTTGCATTATAAAGTCGAATGAAGATAAAAATTACGAAGGAGGGATCATTGGTGATATTGGAAGGATTAAAATTAGAAAGTGTAAGAGAAACCATCCAATGAGTGATGGATAATATAAGAATAAGATAAATAATATTACAAATTTTTATTTCCGCCTGACAAAAATTTAAAACGAATAGTCCGTGATAATGATCACGAGAAAAAAATATAAGTTACCATCGAATTATGGATTTTTAGATCCTGATCCATACTCTGACGACAATCGATACAAATATTTTTATTCAAAAAAAAAAAAAAAGAAAGGAAAAAAATATACATACACACACACACATATATATATATATTATATATATATATATATATATATATATATATATATATATATATATATATATATATATAGACCAGTAGAAATTGTAAGATCTAAACGAAGATGACGAAAATACGGTAACCCTCGTCACCCCATTCACCCCATCCCCCATTGATCCTTTCAAAACCCGCCCCTATTTCCCGAAAAGATTAAAGAGTACGAAGGATCTATGCTAAGAGAAAAAGATTTGAGAGTTCTCGTTTCTATAAGATCGAACATTCGATATAGAAAATTCTCGAGGGTGAAGGAGGTGGGGGTGGGGGTGGGGCGTTTTCCGGGTTAAGAATTATGATTTTTCCTGATTCGACAAAAGTATTTCCATGATTGACAAACTCTCACCGATGGGGGATGAAAATCTGATCCGTTTGCCCACTTGGTTTATCTTATTACGATCGGTCGTTAGCTTTGGAATCGTAATTTGATGGAGATGACTCGGCAGAAAGTGAGAGAGAGAGAGAGAGGGGGGGGGGGGAGTGACGGGAGGGGATGGTAGAGGAAGGGAAGTGGGTGGAAAAGGAGAGGAGAGAGGAGGAGCGGGGCTGAGGGAAGAAATGTTTCAAGATTCTCGGCCATTTCAAAAATA
>OU426852.1:9101947-9111947 GCA_911387685.1 Dolichovespula media | reverse complement strand
CAAGCTGCCGGAAGGTCTGTCTCCCTTTTTCCTTTCACTGACAAGCTCTCTCTCTCTCTCTCTCTCTCTCTCTCTCTCTCTCTCTCTCTCGACTCTAACTCCTTTTCCGCCACTTCCTCCTCCTACTCCTCCTACTTTTCATTCTCCTTCTACTACCCTCCTCCCACCCACCCTATACGCCGACCAGTTCGTTCTTATCACTCTCTCACTCTCTCTCTCTCACTCTCTCTCTCACTCACTCTCTCACTCTCTCACTCTCTCTCACTTACTCTCTCTTTCTATCTCTCTCACTCTCTGTCTTTCACTCTTTCTTTATTTCTATCTCTCTCACTCTCACTCTATCTCTCTCTCTCTCTCTCTCTCTCTCTCTCTCTCTCTCTCTCTCTCTACCTTTGTCCCTATCTCTATCGCTATTCTGTTCGACAAAATAAAAAAAATAAAAGAAAAAAGAAAAAGAAGGGGACACGTAAATGGTGAAGGATGATGATGATGATGATGATGATGATGATGTTGTTGTTGTCCTTAAGGGAAATGTTTGAGGTGTAAGTAAAAGAAACTCAGTGAGTGGGTACTTAAGTCGTTCCATTCGTCTCTCTCTCTCTCTCTCTCTCTCTCTCTATTTTATGTGTACACACACGCTCTCTCTCTCTCTCTCTCTCTCTCTCTCTCTCTCTCTCTCTCTCTCTCTCTCTCTCTCTCTCAATTTCACTCTCTTTTATGTATAGATTATCACTCTCTCTTCCTCACTCTCTCTCTTTCCGTCTTTGTCTTAATCATAGATATGTCACTCTATCTCTCTCTCTCTCTCTCTCTCTCTCTCTCTCTCTCTCTCTCTCTCTCTCTCTCTCTCACACACAAACAACAAACACACACACTTTCATTACTATCCCTTTTTCTGTTTCGCGAATATAAACACGTAAACCCACGCGTACGCACACATACACACAATCTATCTATCCCCTCCCCCTCCACAGATCCTTTGTCTACTTTCTCGCTCTCATTCTCTCTACGTATCTTTTTTCTTTACTCTCTTTTCCGTCATTCTCTTTTCTGTTTTCTTTTTTCTTTCCTCCTCCTTCTTATTCTTATTCTTTTTATTCTTATTCTTGCCTTCCGTTCCTCTTCCACACGTCGCCATCCTTTTATTTCTCATCTTGCGATCTTTTCTCTCTCCTCTCTTTTTCTTTCTTTTTCTTTTTCCTTTTTTTTTCTTTCCTTACCCCACCCCGTCTCTTTACCCCGCTCACCCCAAGGGAGCAAAAGGTATTCCGTTAAGGGTCGAGAAAAAAAAGTCGACGGGCAATAATAATAATAATAATAATAATAATGATAATAATAATAATAATAATAATAATAATAATAATAATAATAATAATAATAATAATAATAATAATAATAATAATAATAATAATAATAATGATAATGATAATAATAATAATAATAATAATAATTATTATTATAATAATAATAATAATAATAATAATAATAATAATAATAATAATAATAATAATAATAATAAGGCTTTCCTTCACGGCAAACTGGGTTATGGCGGTCCTCTTACATTCGACAGAATAAGAGGAAATTTTTAATATCGAACCTTTGTAAATGCCCTTACTATGTTTTTTAATATCGAAACTTCGTATAATGTGTATACATAAACGTATACACACGTACATTCATATATACATATATACATACATACATATACATGCATACATACATACAAATACATACATACATACATACATACATACATATCCATGCATACATACATACATACATACATACATACATACATACATACATACATACATACATACATACATACATACATACATATACATATATATATATATATATTGTTTTGTTGTATTTGTGTGTGTGTGTGTCGGTGGTAGGGGGTGCAGAGGTGTAATGTTATATACATATTGTTTGTATTGGTATGTAAAACTTATTTATCGTATCGAATCGAACGACGATCGCCTTGGACGAAGTAAAAACCCCTTTTTTCTTTTTTTTTTCTTTCTTTTTTTCTTTTTTTTTTTTTTTATTAACCAGGACTTGCAGCGCGAGAGTTCGAAAATTTCCAAGTTCGTTCACGGAAACAAATATCTTTCGTGACTTTTTCCTATACGACTTCTCTTTCTTTTTATCCGTCTCTCTCCCTCTCAATCCCTCTCACTCTCTCACTCTCTCTCTCTCTCTCTCTCTCTCTCTCTCTCTCTTTATTCTTTTCGTTTTCTTATCTATGAATTCGGAATATATTTTTCATAGTCGAATCACGTTCGCTTATTACTCGATATCTGTATATGAATTAGTTGTTTCTATACATTCATGTTGCTCATAAACGCAATGAATGAAAGAGAAAGAGAGAGAGAGAGAGAGAGAGAGAGAGAGAGATTTATTATACGTTATTAACTTGTATTATAAATTTCTTCGCGCGATATCTCTTGCTTACGTGTAAAAAAAGAAAAGAAAAAAAATTTTAACTGATCTCGTACTTCGACTTATACGAATTACATTGCACGTATCCAACTTTAAGTATAAACAAGCTCCAAAAGTAATTTTATATTTTTACATTTTATTTTATATCGTATTGCTTTAGAATGTTATATAAGATCGTACAAATGGCACGTAACTTTGATATCCTATTTCTCGTCATATTGTTTCGCTACGATATTAATTTGTGTTAATTTGTACTTAAAAAAAAAAAAAACAAAAAAAAAAAAAGGAAAAATTAATAGGTCGACAATGAGTACATAACACACGTTACATTTAATATCACACTATACCACTATAGCACACTATAACACTATAATCACACGTACTACTCGTGTACGTCCAATTATCCAATTACTTTTTATAATAACAACGTGTAATAGATAAACAAGAGTGTTACGAATTAATACGAATTAATAAAACAATCGTATGAGTTACGTGAGTACGTTATAATATTATACTAATCGCACTAGACGTTATAACACGTATGTATATCACGCAAATTATACGAGTAACGCGATCGTTATATTAAATAAACGTTATATCAAATAAACGTTTTTGTATCGAAAGTTTTCTAACACTCTACGATTTCGTTCGACGCGAAAAAACGAAAAGAAGAGAAAACAAAACAAAACAAAACAAAACAAAACAAAACAAAACAAAACAAAAGAGAGAAAAAAGAGAAAAAATAAATAAATAAATAAATGAAAAAATGGGAGAAGGAATGGTCCAAAAAGAAGATTAAAAAAAACAAAACATTATATCGCCCGGAATTAAAAAAAAAAGGGGGATCGTTATCGGGTATGAAATACGTTCGGATAAAATACGTGAATGATAAAGAAACATAATATCGATTTCTCGTTCACGTTTCGTTCGGGTTTCACCTTGTCACCATCAAAAGCGATTGACTTTCTTTCGCGTCTCTATCTCCTCAAAATAATATTTATCATCGCGTATATACGTATACACATACATGCACAAAAATACATACATACATACATACATACACACATATATACATATATACATATATACATACATAGATACATACATTCATACATATACATACATACATATATACATACATACATACATACATATATACATATATACACATATACATACATAGATACATACATTCATACATATACATACATACATATATACATACATACATACATAAATACATACATACATACATACATACGTGTGCACGTACGTAATCACGGATTCTATCTATATCCTATCTCTATACATACATATATGTATGTGTGGGCGTGCTCAAGCGCGCGTAATGTAAGTACGTATATATATATATATATATATATATATACGTGGGTGTAAACGAACAACATACGCAAATACATATGTACATAGGTGGCGTGGCTTACCACAAAGGGTACGAAATAACCACCGGCTATTTCCGAGAACCCACTATAGGTACCCCCAACTGGTCTACCGCCACGCTTGACGATCGTTGATCCGGACAACAATAGGCGCGAAATATGTCACCGATATATCTCACACTCGCTCTCGTCATTATAAAGTAACCGCACACAATGGCTCTCCCTCCGACCACCCTCAACCCGTTACCACCCTCAACCCGTCACCACTTTCACCCCCCTCCCCCCGACCCCGCCCACTCGATGTTGTCCACGGCTTTAATCGTAACACTTTTCGAGATATTCAAGCAACGTGGGATAAAACGACGAAGAGGTTAAAGAAAGAAGAGAGAGAGAGAGAGAGAGAGAGAGAGAATGGATATCTATCTTTAGTCGCAAGTATAGTTTTTCGTAACCGACTTTAAAAAAAAAAAAAAGAAAAAAAAAGAGGTTGTAAAAAATATTGACAAATGATCGATCGATAAAGAGAGAAATGAAACGTGGATTTGCAATTAATATCGTCGATTAATGGGGCGCGTGATTGCGATATTTCGAAGGGGTTGAGGTGGAAGAGGAAAAAATTATGTGGTATTGTTGGGATTGGTGGTGGTATTGATGGTATTGTTGGAATCTTTCGATTTTTTGTTCTTTTCTTCTTCTTCTTTTTTCTTTTTTTTTTTTTTTTTTTTTCCCCTAATAGAGCGATCAGTGCGATAATAAACAGTTAAAGATTTGATTTGATAATAAGAAAGATTTCGAGAGATAAGTAGTAATATCGGTTTCGTCGAGGATGAAATTTGTTGTATTTAATACGTTTAATTTGCCTTCTTTTTTCCCCCTCATACAAATTTCAACCTTGATGATTCAATATATAATTATTATAAAATATTCACGTGTCTATTATACATGTGCGCACGTGTGTGTGTGTGTGTGTGTGTGTGTGTGTGTGTATCGTACGAAATTTAATTATAAACAATTATTTACGCAGCAGTAATTTCCATTATTCTAAAAAAAAAAAAAAAAAAAAAGATATTTAAATCGATCGACGATTTATTATACGAAAGATTTATAGACGAATAATACGATCCGTTTATAATTAATTATTAAAGAAATATCTAAATCTACTACGTACACACACATTATATTGTACGATAGTGAATTAACCATTATTTATTTATTTTATACAGTAGTAATTTTCATATGCTAACAATATATCTAAACTCTTAAACGATCTATTACGTCGTATAATATCAAACCTGACCTACTTTCTGTTTCACGAAGATAAAAAGAACAAGAAAAAGAAAAAAGAGAGAAAATAAATAAAGTAAAAAAGAAAATCACAATAGAACTACGAAGAAGAAGAAGAAGAAGACACGTCCATCGATATCGATACACACATACACACACATACAATGACACACGCTATATATATAATATATATATGTATGTCATAAATATATATATATATATATATATATATATATATATGACATACAAATACATGAGTATACACGTCAGAAATGCACCACCTTATTTCAGGGGACATACGAATCGAAAGAAATCGACACGTGCACCGTGTCGTGTATATGCATATATAGATACACACAATATATATATATATATATATATATATATATATATATATATTACATCATACATACGTACGTAGGTACCATAGGTATCTAACGATTTTCAATTCGGGATCCTTGGTGGAATATTCAAACCGATCAAACGACGGATGGAACGTTGCGTAGAGACCCGTGCACGTAGTAGCAAAGTATGGAAAAAGGATCCATAAGCAACGCTCTTCGTAAAGTGAGATCGCAGCTGAGAAATGAAATGCTTACTGCGAATGGCACAGTTGAATTGATGCGCGAGTTGTCGACGACCAACAATGTCTATCCCCTCTCTCTCTCTCTCACTCTCTCTCACTCTCTCTCTTTCTCACTCTCTCTCTCTTTCCTTCTTTGTACGACAAATATAAAGCATAGACGAGGTAAGAAAAGCAGGTGGAGGTAGGGGGTTGGGGAGGGGCGCGAGGAAAATACGTAGCTATGTATGTAAATACGTGAATAAGAAAACTGCTCTGCGCTGTAGAGATCTTTCAATTGGGATACTTGCTAGATATATATATATATATATATATATATATATATATATATATATATATATATATATATATATATATATATAGAGAGAGAGAGAGAGAGAGAACATGAACGATTTGAACTTGGATCCAGCATGATTTTTAAGAAGACGTGATTTCCCTTCAAAAAATTCAATCTCTTTCTCAATCTTTCTCTTTTTTTTTTTCTAGTCCCACTTATTCTCTTTCTCTCTATCTCTCTCGTTCATTAATTAATATACATGCTCACTATTCTTCTCTTTTTTCATTTTAATTTTTCTTTTGATTTACTTTTACTCTCTCTCTCTCTCTCTCTCTCTCTCTCTCTCTCTCTCTCTCTCTCTCTCGTTTCTCTTATTGCTTATCTACGATTAAACATTTTTTCTCATTCACTCTCCCTCACTGACTCATACATATTCTCTCTCTCTCTCTCTCTCCCTCTCTCTCTCTCTTTCTTAATCACTCATACGTTCTCTCTATCTCTTTTTTAATCACTCGTACATTCTCTCTTTATCTTCCTCAATCATTCATACGCTATCTCTTTCGATTTTTTTTAATCACTTACATATATTCTCTCACTCTCTCTCTCTCTCTCTCTCTCTCTCTCTCTCTATCTATCTCCATCTCTATCTCTTCCTTCATGATTTTCTATCTCATTTATATCTTCTCTTGTCTCTTTCTTACACTTTCTCACGCACACATACACATTCCTTCTCATTCAATCCATTTCTGAATCACACCCACACATTCTCTCTTTCTCTCTCTCTCTTTCTCTTTCTCTTTCTCTCTCTCTCTTTCTCTTTCTCTCTCTCTCTTTCTCTTTCTCTCTCTCTCTTTCTCTTTCTCTACCATTTCTTCCTCTTCTTCTAGTAAGAAAAGAGGTAAGATGGACGACTCGCGATCGTCCACACAGGCATTCAACGCGACATACTACATAGAACCCGGAAATAACATGGAAAGTTCGCTTCTCTCGAATCGAGAACGAAATCTTCTATTGGAGGGGGGGAGAGAGGGGAAAGGAATATGATCGTTCGCCATCGGAGAAACCGAGATGTATCGTTACATCTCACCAGCCCTTTTGAATTTTTCAAAAAGCTTCGCTTCTATATGCAAGCAATATAATGTAACGTATATATGCATGTATATGTATTTGCGCTATGTACGTTTGGATATATCGAGGAAACGAATTTTTACAAATGTTAATAAAATGTTTTCAACGTCCTTACATATTGATTTTGTATATGTGTGTGTGTGTGTGTGTGTGTGTGTGTATTCGTCGACGACGAGAACGGAAGAGGAACGACAATGACGAGGATGACGACGAAGACGACCGAATGAGACCGACGATGACGACGACGACGAAGATGACCGAATGAGACCGACGATGACGACGACGACGATGACCGAATGGGACCGACGTTGACGGCGACGACAACCGAATGGGACCGACGATGACGACGACGACAACCGAATGGGACCGATGACGACGATGATGATGACCGAATGGGCCGACGATGACGGCGATGACAACCGAATGGGACCGATGACGACGACGATGATGACCGAAAAGGACCGACGACGATGACCGAAAAGGACCGACAACGTAAAAAATATTTGTTCGCAACGCAATAACCTAAAAAGATATTTATTAAATGATCTCACTTAAAAGGACCGTCTTATATATATATATATATACTTATAATATACCTTCCTAATAATCAATTAATCCTTATTACTTGGTCCTGATTAATATCAATTATTATCGTAACGTTTCGATAATAATATCGGTTAAGTTAACTTGTAAAACGTTAGTGGGTAACAAACACGTTAAACGAGATCGCGTATACTAATTAAATTTCATTGCTCGACTCGACGTTACGTAATAGACGCACGATAAAGCTCTTTTGGTAAAACGTTTATTTAGGGGCACACGTATATATACACACATATACATATATATTTATAGTTTTAATACCTTTCAAACTTACCAATACGAATAGTTCGAATTGCCAATGCATCGGCTTGGCGTTAGACATTGAATTGGTATTCAATTGGTATAGTCGAATAAGCATACAAATCGCGTTCACAAGGGCGTAGTACAGTTGTTAAACCCAAAAACATTTTACGAGCCACCAGTGGATATATATACAAGCCGTGCACGGGCGAATGAGAGTACCGAGCGTAAACGATGAGTTAGCAAGAGTCCAACGAATCAGAGCGCCATATGGACGATCAATTTTTGAAAATAATATCTAACAAAAACGACTGCGACAAATGTCAATGAAAAAAAAAAAAATATATCTATATATACACATATTATCTTTACGCAGAAGAGAACTGAATATCATCGGACCTTGACCAAAATCTTTGGTTCAATTTCTTTCTTTTTTTCCCTTGTTGATCTCTTATTATTCGTTAAAAATTTGCAAGTAATTCAAAAAAAAAAAAAAAATAAAATAAATAAATAAAAGAATTATTTACTATACGGCGTGATTAGACAGTGTACGGGATAGTACTTTTTTATTTTTTTTTATTTTATTTCTTTCCCCTTACACCCAAATGCATGCATATCTCAGGCTTATGATATATTATAAAGATATATTATAAACAATGGAATTATAATGTGCGTGCAAATGTTTGCATAAATTCAGACACGTTGGCGATAATTACGAATATATTGTACCAACGTTAATGTTCTCTCTCTCTCTCTCTCTTTTTGTCTCTTTCTCTCTCTCAATCGAACGACATTTTCGTTATCATTAAAAATTTACGTATGTACAATCTATACAATTATGTATGTATTATACTGACTTACATTACATCGATACTTATCACCCCCACACACACATAAACGCACACACAAACGCACACATATGTGTATACCAATATATATATATATATATATATATGTGTACACCGATGTACACCAATGTTTATGGGAGTAAACAACGGTTCGTAGAAAAAAACATAAAAAAATAAACCACGAAGAAACATAAATTTATTCTCCAATAATGCGAATTCCATAAACCGATAGATAGCACGGACGACGTAGGCCACTTTAACCGCCTCTCCCTCCCCTCCGCCCGCTCCACTGATTTCCCACCAACTTTCACCCCGCACCCCGCACACCGGGCGTTAGAAAACATCCACTTACATTTATTTACCCGTCCTATCGTTCCTCCCTTCTATTCGTTCCGTTCCAAAACACGTAACGTACTCTACTAACGGTATCCCTCTTAGGTTAGAAAGAAAGGAAAGGAGGGTAAAAAAAAAGAAGAGGGGGTCGGCGGAAAGGAGCGGGATGAGTGGGAGGGGAGGGAAGGTAGAAAACCGAGCACTAAACGCGACGAGAGATATTTTACGGGTAGAGAAAGAAAAACGAAGAAAGGGTAGAAGAAGAGGAAGAGGAGGAAGAAAAAAATGAAGAGGAGGAGGAGGAGGAGGAGGAGGAGGGGAGGGGTGAAAGAAGAAGAATAAGAAGAAGAAGAAGGAAAACAAAAAATAAGGAGGATCGTTAACTCGATAGTCTATAATCTCGAGGAAAAGTAAAAGAACGATGAGAGAGAGAGAGAGAGAGAGAGAGAGAGAGAGAGAGAACAGAAAAAGAATAATAAAAAAAAAAGGTGAAATAAAAGAAACAAGAATAAGAACAACGTTAAACTTTTTCTTCTACCCGAGAAAACGAACGAACGAACGAACGACCGATTTGCCGTAGTGTGTAGAGAGACGGGAGACTGTAGGGCAACGGGGAGGGTGGGAGGGAGGAGGAGGGACGAAGAAGAAAAGAAAAGTGAAGTGAGAGAGAGAGAGAGAGAGAGAGAGAGAGAGAGAAAATAAGAATAAGTGGAAGCGAAGGAAAGAAAAGGAATAAAAAAAAAAAAAAAAAGGGAGAAGAGTCGAAGCAAAGGGTTGACGTCGATCGAGGATGGAAAATAAGTTCGATGTCACGAAAAGAGGGTTGGCTTTATTCTCACCGTCATTTTCCTTACCACCT
>OU426852.1:9091947-9099447 GCA_911387685.1 Dolichovespula media | reverse complement strand
TTTAATCTAACTTAAAGTACAAAACGAATATGTTGAATTAAATTCTTAGAATAATCGTTAGTATCGAAATTAATTATCTTTTTTTTCATTTTTTTCCTTTCGTTCGATGGCCAAATAAATTTTGCCATTTAATGATATCGATTAACGTAAATCAGAGAAATTTATTGTCGATATAGAAAGTGAGTACTCCGTCGAGTGCTTTGACGCATGAATTTAAAAAAAAAAGAAAAAAAAAAAGAAAAAAATCGATTTGGCTTGCGAACGGCTCATAAAATTATAATCTAATAAAAAAAATATATATTTATTAATAATAATAATAATAATAATAATAATAATACATCGTACATATATTATTATTATTATTATCGTTGTTGTTGTTCTCATTGTTGCGTGTTATTATTATTTTTGTTATTTTCTTTTTTTATCGTCATTGATATAATTTCGTAGGATACGCATATTTATAATAATATATCATGTTATATATTATTATTATTATTATTATTATTATTATTATTATTATTATTATTTGCATGTAAATGCACAGATCAATAATTTATTATATATTACTTAAACATACATACATACATACATACATACATACATACATATATATATATATATATATATTTATAATACTTAGGAATATGTTAAAACATGCATTTGATACGAAATGAAAATATATATTTATTAATAATAAAAAATTATTAAATATATAATTAATTATATATTTAATAATTACAATTATTAAATTATTAAATATATTTTTATTAATAAAAATATATGAAAATATATATTTATTAATAATAATAATAATAATACATCGTACATATATTATTATTATTATTATTATTATTATTATTATTATTATTATTATTATTATTATTATTATTATTATTATTATTATTATTATTATTATTATTATCGTTGTTGTTGTTCTCATTGTTGCGTGTTATTATTATTATTGTTATTTTTTTTTTTTATTGTCATTGATATAATTTCCTAGGATACGCATATTTATAATAATATATCATGTTATATTATTATTATTATTATTATTATTATTATTATTATTATTATTATTATTATTATTATTGTTGTTGTTGTTATTTGCATGTAAATGCACAGATCAATAATTTATTATATATTACTTAAACGTACATACATACATATATATATATATATATTTATAATACTTAGGAATATGTTAAAACATGCATTTGATACGAGAACTTACAACGTATGTACAGAAAAGGATATCGAGAATATAAAGGCTAGAATAATACGTTGTGTTTTATGTCACAGTAGAATCTGTGTACGGTTTGTATGTAATAGTAATATTTACATAGATACATTAAGTGAAAAGAAAATATTATACTTCGTCTCTCATTTCATTATTACGACGTAGAGGAGAAGTCGCGACTAGAAGCACGGCATATAAATATTCAACTGCTGCATACGAATCCCATGCGAATTTCTTTTTGTTTGTATATAACAATAAATCTCTCCCACCACCGGTCCTCCACCCTTTTTTTGGTTTGTTTCCTCGAATTACTCTTTCCCTTTCCTTCTTTCTTTTTTTTTCTTTTTTTTTTTTTTTTTTTTTTTTTTTTTTTACGTTAAAGAATCATCGATAACATAAATTCGACATTTCGAGATAAATATGATGTAGTACACTCGATGCTCGGATTTGTTATGATTTTTATCGCGTTCGTTCGAGTAAGTTTCTCTCTTATTATTTATGAAGAGAGAAGTCAAAGAAGACAGGGACAAAGGGAATTAAATAAATGAACAAATGAATAAAAGAAGAGAACGAAAAGGATAAAAATAAGAAAGGACGGAGAGAAAATTACGTCGACGAACGATCGTCCTCGCACGCTTTTGATTGGTTCGTTCACGTTAATCGAAAATATCCACGTGTAAAACATGATAAAGGAATAATAGAGAGAGAGGGGGAGAGAGAGAGAGAGAGAGAGAGAGAGAGATCATCTTGCAACGAAACCTTCAAGATCGTTTATTTTTTGAAGGGACTCACGTCATTCCATCGATTTCTACGATTACGTTGTGTTCTCACGAAAAAATTCTACACGATATACCATTCGCATTATAATATATATACTATAATATATGTACTATAATATATATATATATATATATATATATATATATATATATAATACATGTATACTATAATAAATATACTGTACAATAATATATATAACTATACTATAATATATATATATATATATTACATATCACACATATAATATCATATAATATATATATATATAATACATATATACTATAATATATATAATTATATTATAATATATATACTGTACTATAATATATATAGCTATACTATAATATATATATATATAACTATACTACAATATATATATATATATATATATATATATATATATATATATATATATTACATATCACACATATAATATCATATAATATATATAATATATATATACTATAATATATATACTGTACTATAATATATATATATATACTTCGTGTACTATATGGTACAGCTTTTACAGACGATCAAAGAAAAAGCCACGGAATTTAGCGTGATAGACAAAATTACTACAGTATCTATCAAATCCAAATCGAAAGTAATCAAGTTTTGAGAGAGAGAGAGATAGACAGATAGACAGATAGATAGATAGATAGATAGATAGAGAGAGAGAGAGAGAGAGAATGAGACGGGACGATTACCTCGAAAATTGCGAAGGAAAATTAGGAAGGACGAAAGAACGAAAGTATCGTGAGACGGAAGCGTATAAATAAAATATCGTCACGAACACGTTTCCATGTAGTTGCAAAAAGTAAAATAAGTAGAAGAAGAAAACGAAGAAGAATAAAAGAAAGAAAATAAAAAAGAAAAAAGAATACAAAACAAAGGAAAAGAAAAGAAAAGGAAAAAGAAATGACATCGAAGGAGAAAACACGCACGCACATACACCCACACCCACAAACACACACACACACACACACACAGTGTAAAAAAAGAAAGAAAAAGTAAACACACACACACACACACACATACAGTGTAAAAAAAGAAAGAAAAAGTAAACACACACACATACAGTGTAAAAAAAGAAAGAAAAAGTAAACACACACACACACAGAGAGAGAGAGAGAGAGAGAAAAGTAGAAACTAATATCATCGATTTAGAATCGTTATCTGCATTTTACTTAAATTCACTTGGCCCTTGAGGTCAACATCGTGTCGAACGAAGGTTGCTTGACGGAATAGGGTTGCGGATATGTGTTGGTGTGTACGGGGGTGGAGTAGGGTGGGGTGGGAGGTAGAGAGAGATAGGTAGATGGCATTACGTATAAAAGGGAGGGAAATAGCAGATCGGTGGATGGATGGGTGGTGTGAGTTTCTACCGATGGACGGGGATTGGAGGGGTATGGAGGTTGACGGTGGGGGTGGAGGGGTGGAGGAGGAGGAGGAGGAGGGTAAATAACGTTCAAATCGCTATGCAATCGTGGGAATCGTTCAATAATTTACGAGGTTTGGTCCTGGTATTCCTCCTAGTAACACGAGAATGACCTCCGACGTGTCATACGTATGTACATATGTGTGTGTATGCATGTATGCATGTACGTATGCATGTATGTGTATATAACGTAGGTACGTGTCAATCAAACGTATTTTCCATGATAATGACGGGTCATTAACCGTCTACGTTACGACGACGATCAACGTAGATTGTTAGAAATAAAAGAATCGTCCTATTCAGTTGTGAGAGAAATAATTTCGTCAGGAATAATTCGCTTTTATACAGAAACGTGAACCTCGGCCAACTTCGTTGGTTTGTTTCTTTAGTCGTTTATCGTCCATCGAAGCGTTCATCACGCGAGTAAATCGTCCGTACGAGAAATCCTCTCTCCTAAGTAACCCTTAATTACGTCGTAACGTATATTAACGATTTATCGAGATCAAGGAATTTTCATGGATTTCGATCGTTACGTTTATTAGGTGAATGAGAATGATCGAAGACGGTGATATTTTTTATCTTCGCAATCCGTATTACAAAATGCATCGACGTTATAGTGTTATCGTTGGTATATGGCCGTACGATAACGGTGATTGGTGGCAATCTGTACGACATCGCGTTACCTTTTTCCTAATAACTTTTCTTATCGTTGGACAAGTAAGTAGTAACGACGAACGTATTCTCTTCCGTTTTATCGGTTATTCGTGTCTTTTGTTTTCTTTTGCTTTTTCTATTTATTTATTTATTAATTTATTTATTTTTTAATTTATTTATTTATTTGAACAATAAACACTTTACTCGTCGCAAAGCAATAGTTCAATTAAGGGTCTCGTTCGTTTCTTTTTTTCTTTTTTTTTTTTTTTTTTTTTTTTTTCACGCGAAATCACGATAAATGTGTCATTTTGTTACATCGGTGTATAATTATGTCTGTGATATAATTATGAGGTGTGTGTGTGTGTGTGTGTGTGTGTGTGTAAGAAAGTGTACAATAAATAAGTTATAAAAATGTTGTAATTTTTTTTTTTTTATATATATATAATCGATCGTAGTTTTAATTTATCGATCGTAGCTTGTTGATCCTGGTGCCTATAATGAAAAATATTTCAATATCGTGTTCCACGTGATAATATAATAATTATTCGATATAACGAAAATATTTTCTAGTCGATCGTATTTTACTTCTTTTTTTTTTTTTTTTTTTTCTTACATAGAACAGACAGAATACGATATTAGAATATTTTTTCTATATATTATACATATCACACTCCAAGTATTATTTGATTTTGATATAATAAAAATACTCTGATGACGTATTCTTTCTTTATTTTTTTTTTTTTTTTTATTCCACAATTACAGTACTAATATTTGTAATTATTGATATAGAAATGTGTGTGTGTGTGTATAATTATTAAATTCAATTTTTATTCGATTAATTCTCATTCGTTCGATCAAAGCGATATTATTTATATCGAATTTAATAATTATACGAATACGAAAAAATAATTGTGAATAATTACTTTTAGATACCCCCATTCTTTACCATGGAATATACCATAGAAACAATAGCCGAAAGTTTCTTCTTATTTGGACCGACTATATGCATTGCCACGATATATTATCTAATTAATATTACTAACGCCAATCACGTATGTCACTAAGGATTTGTCAAGTCGATTACGATGTTTCTTTCACATATTTTTAGTTTTAATCCACTCTATTTATATTTATTTTAAGCAAATGCAAACATTAATACGATTTATACATGATACACACACACACACACACACACACACATTTTTTCTTTTTCCTTTTTCATTGATATTGACGTGTTCATTATCCTACAGCATATATAATTCGTACTTTATATTAATTCATTATGAATTCATTTTCATATTAACGTTTCAATGTACATATATTCGCTTTTAAATGTTTTCGAATAATGTGTCTGTGTCCTGTGTGTTCGTGTGTGTTCGTAAATAATATAAATGCAAATATTATATTCTTAATAATTTTTAAATTAAACAGGGTAAGGAAATTCTCGATCACATTAAAAACGATTGGTACAATTTGAATACAACCGAGGAATTTGCCATTATAAAAGAATACGCCGAAGAGAGCAGAATTTATTTGCAAGTAATTTCATGTAAGAGAGAAATGAAATTTTTCTACCTAATTTCTTTTTTATACTTTCTCGGTTCTCTTCTTATTTTATTTTATCTCTTTTTTTTATTTTTTTATTTTTTTTTCCTTATAAATGAATTTTCGCATGCAAATAAGTGGGTATATATCGTATTAAAAAAAATGAATAAAAGAACAATAAAAAACAAATAAAAAAGAGAAAAGAAAAAGGGAGAGATTCTTACTGGTTAATTTTTTTTTCTTTTTTTTTTTTTTTTTTTTTTGTTTTGCTTGCAGTTGTATGTATGGTGCCAATTGTCATTAACATATTATCATCGATAATTTCATCGACCATCGATTTGTCTTTAATAAATGACAAAACCCATACTGAAATATATCCATTTCAATTCGAACTCTTTATTATAAGTACGGACGAGCATTTATATTTTAGATTATTTATATGTTCGATTCTTCTTGTGCCGCTGGGTATTGTAGGAATGATTAATATGGGAGTAAGTCATCTTATGGTGCATCACGCGTGCGCTATGTTTCGTATAGTTGGGTAAGAAATCAAAAAAAAAGAAAAAAAGAACACCAAACACAAGAAAAAAAATATTTCCACCGATCCTTCTAATTTGTATGGATCATTAATATTAATAATATGATAAAAATAAATATATGTTTGATGTAACGTTAATATATATATATGTATATGAAATAATTCTAAACTGAATAACTCTAAACGATATATAAATTATTATATTACACCAAATATTAAAATAATGTATACATAAATTATTATTAACAATTAACTTTATTTATGAATTAATATTCATATATATATATATATATAATATTGATTCATAAATAAATAATAATTTATGTAATTAATATATATATATACATACATACATACATACATACATATATATATATTCAATTTTTAAATAAAATTTCTTAAGAGTAAAAAAAAAAATGTCAAACCAAACATATACATATCAATTATATTACAATATTATAATGTCGTTTAAGAAAATATTACACATATATAAATCATTAGAAATAATATCGGCAAATTAAATATTCCACGAGAATAAGCCGTGTCAATTTGATTGATAACATTTCGTACGTACAAGTATAATTATCCAAGTTCGATACGAACCTTATTAACCTAATTATCTGTTTTACAGAATAATATTTGAGAATGCATTCGACGAGGAAAGATTATACCTTAGCAAATATAACGAGGAGTCGATCACTGCCACGCTTCATCGAGCTATTAATTCTCATAATCGAGTAATCGAGTTAGTTTTCTCGATGACGATCACAATCAAAAAAATACATTTCTCATCCTTTTTTCTTTTATTCTTTCTTTCTTTATTTTTCTTTTTTACGTGTTTTTTTTTTCCTTCGTCGTCTTCTTCTTTTTCGATCACACCACGTATGTACGTATGTATACACGTATATAAGTCAAATTTCTTATAATTAAAATCGAATTCAACCAATTATAGCAATACCTTTAACATACACATACACATACACACATATATATATATATATACATATATTATTGAATTGTTTTAATTATTGAAGGTTTGTCGAATCATTGAATGTGTTGTGCGACCTGAGTTATACAATCAACATTGTTTTCGGAATAATTATTATTATTACTGACATAATAACGGTAAATAACGAAAAACAATTTAAAGATAGTAAAACAAAATAAATAAATAAATGAATAAGAAAATAATAATAATAATAATAATAATAATAACAAAAGATCTCACTCCGACTACAACTATCAATTTCTTTCATTTTTTTTTTTTTATATATCGAAAAAAGAAATATATATATATATATA
>OU426852.1:9076947-9084447 GCA_911387685.1 Dolichovespula media | reverse complement strand
TTCTTACGTTCGTTTACGAAGAAATTGCAATTTGCTCGAAATGTCGCGAATTCGATACACGCACGTGCGCGCGCGCGCACACATGAACACGATTTTTATACGGTCGTATAAAATATAATAAAAATAATATATACGTACGTACGTACACTCGTAAGTTAAAAAAATTTCTATAGATTCGTCATCGCAGGTTCTGCCCTCACTCCTCCTCACTAAAAAAAAAAAAGAAAAAAAAAAAAAACAAAGAAATTCTTATTTTACCATACGAATATTTACAAAAAAAAAAAAAAAAAAGAAAGAAATATATACTACGCGCATAATATAAACGTTATCTGAAAAAAAAAGAACGTCGGACAAAACTCGATTTATCGATCGATATATTATTCGTTTTATGTAAAAAGAAAACACTTAAGTATCATTAAAAAAAAGAATAAGAAATAAAAAACAACGTCAGAGAGAGAGAGAGAGAGAGAGAGAGATCCCGATAACGAAAGTATTATCTTCGAGGGGTGGAAAAATATAAAAAAAATAAATAAAAAATAAATGAATAAAAATAAAAAATAAATAAACAAAAAGAAATAAAAAGGAAAAAAATTAAACACGAAAGAATAAGAAGAAAGAAAGAGAAGAAGAAATTGATATTATCGCGCAAAGAAAGAAGGGGGGAGGGGTCGTATATCATACGTTCTTGTGGTTGCAATCGAAAAGGACGACGATATCGTAAACGTCTCTCTCTCTCTCTCTCTCTCTCTCTCTCTCTCTCTCTCTCTCTCTCTCGTATTCTCGCGCACTGTGTGTCGATAATTTTCGCCGTGTTGGTCGGAGGGACGCATGTAAGATGAATTCGGTGCTACTGAAACGGGACGATCCATCATTCTAAAAGAGAATTTGATAAACCGTCAATCGTTCTTGTCGTGAGCCGGATAACCGAACCGCTCTAATACTTATTCAAAATCCAAAATAATCGAATGGTTTCGATGAGGGATCGATATAATTCGTATAACGTGGACGGACAAATGTTCGTCCATTTAAAATGGTATCCCCTTGTGTTTTTTATTTTATTTTATTTTATTTTATTTCATTTTTTCTTTTTATTTATCTATTCACTTATTTTATTTTTTTGCTGCTTATTTTAGTATTTTTCTATTATTATTATTATTATTATTATTATTATTATTATTATTATATTTTATTTTTCTTTTTTCTTTCATTCGTTCTTCGATCATATTCTCTTTTCTCCCTCCCCTCCCACCCTCTCTCTCACTCTCTCTCTCTTTACTTTCGATCTATCATCGTTCCTCCACTTATCCTTCCATCTTTTTTCCACCGAAGTCCTTCCTTTCTTCTCTCTTGTTTTCTTTTCTTTCATTCTTTCTTTCTTTCTTTCTTTCCTTCTTCTTCTTTTTTTTTTTTTTTCTTTTAACGTACACAGAGTTAATTTACAGAGCTCTCGAAGGTATATTGGCTCAAACGCTAAGTGTGATTATACGAGAACGAAAACGGCAAACGACGAAACTCTCTCTCCAGTGAATGTTGAATCTTCAATTTACTAGACTACCACCACCACCACCACCACCACCACCACCACCATCACCAGTAGCAGCAGCAGAAGCAGCCGTGCCTTTCGCGCAGCTTTGTTTCGAACGAACCAACGCTTAATCCGATTTCAAAGGATTACGGCATTTATTTTATCCTCCGTCTATCTTTTAACACGAACAGAAGATTTTCTATCATTTCGAGATCTTATATACGTATATATGCGTCTATCTATGTATATATGTACGTACGGCTGTATTTATGTATGTATGTATGTATGTAACAATGTTCGTCGTTCGAATTTCCCGCGTTTTTCAACAAATTCGAATTTATATTTGAAAGTCACGTAAAATATTCGCGACCAAGTTTTTAAATTCTTATATCTAGTCTATATATATATATATATAGACATACATATATCTACATACATACATATATATATATATATATATATATATATATATTTTTCTTTCTTACTTTTTTAATTTTGTTAATATAATACACGATTTAACAAGAAAAAAAGATAATGTATATAAATTTTAGCGAGATTATTTTTGTCTTATAAAAAAAATTTTTTCTCCTTAAATTATTCAAAAAAAAAAAAAAAAAAAAAAAAAAAAAAAAAAAAAAAAAAAAAAAAAAAAAAAAAAAAAAGAAAATGCGTAAACGCAACAACTTACTGTCAGATCATTCCAGGTACATAAAAATATATCGTATTTATTTTTTTTTTTAATAACTTCGTTCCAAATATATCGTGACTTTTTTGAATATTAAATTTATAAAAAATTAACATTAAAATTTATACCACTTATATGATTCGTATAATAAATTAAAATTTATATTAAACATTAATTAAATTTATTCCAAGTGCATCGTTGTTTTTTGTTTTTTATTTTCGTCTCACGTAAAAGAATATAAGATGAAGGGAGAGAGATAGAGAGCGAGAGAGAGAGAGAGAGAGAGAGAGAAGGGGGTGAAGAAGAAAAAAAGAAGAAAAATAACTTCGAAAATATATATATATATACCTAATAATTCTATCGGAGATAAAATGGAAGACGGCCATTGGCGTAGAGAAAGAAGGGAAGTAAAGAAGTAAAAGTACTCGAAATAGTAAGGAGAGTTTTAATTCAGTTGTTCGGTGAATCCACCGGGTCGAAGGTCTCGTGAATCGTCGCCTGTTTAGAGGCTTCCGTCTAACTCGTTCTTTCTTCCAATTTTTCTTTTTTTTTTTTCTTCTTCTTCTTTTGTCCCTTCTTCGTTTCCCTTCTTTCTTACATTCCTACTTTTTCTCTCTCTCTCTTTCTCTCTTTATTTATTTATTTAGTTATTTATTTATTTATTTTGTTCCCCTATTCTTTTTGGTTTCCTTTACGAGAAAGTAGTAAAGACGTAAGACGAGCCAGCCAATCTCCCGGACAACACTAACTTCGTAATCTAAATTTTCTTTGAGAACGTTCGAGGAAAGATAATGAAAAAAAAAAAAAAAAAAAAAAAAAGAATGAATAAAAAAAAAAAAATAAAAGAGGTCTAAGGGAAGGAAGGTTAGGAGAGATGAAGGGGGAGGAGAGGGTGGGAGGGTTGGTAGGAAGCAAGAAAAGGGAAAGTAAAAGGAATCCCTTTATCCCTTGAGTTGCTCATACAAAATGTCGGCTATGTTCGCGCCATTTTCTTTTTCTCAATCGTCCTTTCCCCCCCCCCCTTTCTTCTCGCTTTTTATCCCCCTTACTTCTTTTCTCTTCTCTTTCCTTCCTTCCTTCCTTCTCGAAGTATCGTTAAAAAAACAGAAAAAAATAAAAAATTTCCATTTTTAATACATCCCCCTGTATACCCGAGTAATATTAATAACTTTTTTTTTTTTTTAGTTTTTTCAAAGTAATAAAACAATTATTGTTTTAACGTAATATTAAACAAAACTTTTCTCATAAATATCACGGGCTTTGCTTTCGAACGCTCACGCTACAAGTTTCTTTTTCTTTTTTTGAAAAGGGTAAGTTTGGTTTCCTTCTCTCTCTCTCTCTCTCTCTCTCTCTCTCTCTCTCTCTCTCTCTCTCTCTTTACGACGTCCCAACCAACCTTTTCCTTCTCATATCTTCGATGTATTACATGTATCATATTTATTTATTTATTTTACTTTATTTTTATTTTTATTTTTATACGATCTACATATATGTCGTCAATACGCAATACAGATTTTTACGGATGTAAAATCTCGCAATATACTTTATCGCAATGGACTATAATTGTTGATACGTCTACTCGTATAATGATAATCGATTAGGAGTATTAAAATGACTTGATGTTTTAAGTCTGAAAGATGTAAGACTACTTCGTTGAATGTCTGATTTATGTATGACGACTCTACTTAAGACTACTGATTTCTCTATTGATTTCATCGGAATACTTTTATTATACAGTTTATTTTATAACGATGTCATTTGAAGACACACACGCACGAAAAAAAAGAAGCAATCATTCCTTCGAGATATTATAAATTCAACGTGAATAACGTATTCGTTCGAACCACTGTCACGTTCGAAATGTTGTAAAGAACGTCCTTTTAACGGGTTAACGCGTAATGCATTATTTTAGGTTAGGTTATTGTTATTACATACATATATTATGCATTGATCATTTTACGCGTGGATGCATAATATCGAGGAAAAAAAAACCCGTACGATTTCGTAACTTTCAACGTTTCCGAAGATTGTTAATATAAAATATTGCTCTCCGATTATATTATTTTGGAAATATGAATCTGTACGTTCGATCGATACGTAGTTTTTATTTAAAAAAAAAAAAGAAGAACTTTTTCGAGGGTAGACAAATAACGATTTAACGTCGTACGTGCGATATTTGATGAACCATTGTTACGCTCTCAAATGACGTAGGAACGCATTGTTTATAACCGACAATAATTCGAAATAGATCGACAATGGGATGTATTATTTTAGGTTAGAAAAATATATATGCGTATATATATATATTTATTTCCCTTCTTTCTGTCTTCTCGCTTTTTCTTCCTTCCTTCCCTCCTTCCTTCCTTCCTTCTCAAAGTTTCGTAAAAAAAAACAAATAATTAAATAAATAAAAAAATAAAAAATTCTATTTTTAATACATCGCTTGTATACCCATCTAATATTAATAACGTTTTTCAAAGTAATAAGACAATTTATATATATATATATATATATATATATATATATATATATATATATATATATATATATATATATATATACATACATATATATGTGTGTGTGTGTGTGTGTGTATAACAACACGATACCGTCTGATATCAACTAATATTTTCAAAACGACGTTCAATCACATAACATTTCCATCGTTTCACGGGAAAATGAACGAACGAACGAAAAAAGGAGGAACAGAGAAAAGTAAAAAAAAATCAAGAAGAGAAGAAAAAGTAAAAAACAAAAGAAAAGAAAAGAAAACGGAAAAGTTGTATGCTAAAAGGGAAGAGAGGTAAGTAAAGATGACGGTTTATAGTATTAAAGTATTTCCTTTGGCACTCACCTCTCGTTTTCGACGTCGTCGTCTTTCTTAAGATGTCTCTCGTTTTCGTTCCACAAAGAGAGACCTGACACGTGCACACAACCGTAATACACATAAACGTACACTTGCACGTACACGTAGTAGAGAAAGAGAGAGAGAGAGAGAGAGAGAGAGCGCGAGAGACATAAAGGATGCATCCTTATAGAGAGCACGTATATGAAAGTATGTAAAGGTTATGTAACTCAACTAAACTCAACTCGACTCGTCTCGACTCGAGTCGACTCAAACGCACGAAAAGTAACTCTCTTTACAACGTGACGACCCGTACGCTACTGAGGATATTCGCATAATTAACAATTAGTTTGCTCTTTCGTATGTCTCGTATTCTTTTCTATTTCTCTCTCTTTCTCTCTCTCTCTCTCTTTCTCTCTCTCACACACACATACACTATCTTTCTCGTTTACTTCCTTTCACAAAGTCACCTTTAATTATATTTCCCTCGTACAGGTATTTACATACGTCCTAGGAATCATATTTATTGTTGTCCTGCGTGTCAATCGTGTAGACTTGTGTGAGAATTATATGTGTACTATGTGTGTGTGTGTGTGTGTGTGTTATAAATTATATATGCGTACGAGTACGTGAATCGCGCGCGTTATGTATGTTACTGGTGAGAATCATGGTGGTACCTTACGAATCGGGGTTGTGTTGTTTGTGTGTGTGTGTGTGTGTGTGTGTTGTGTGGTATGTAGCATGGATACGTACGTATGCAAGTGAATCGAATATGTGTGAGTAAGAATTGTTTGTGTGAATTGTGTGTATAAGAATCATATGTGTGTGTGGTGTATGATGTGTAGTATGTGATACGTACGTATGCAAGTGAATCGAATATGTTGAGTAAGAATCATTTGTGTAATTGTGTATATAAAATCATACGTATGTCGTGTGTGTATGTGTGTGTGTGTTGTGTGTTAGGAATGGTGTGGATAACACAGTGGTTAACACAATGGATGACACAGTGGATGACTTACTTAAAAATATTCGTACAATAGTAATGTAGAAATATAATGTACGAATATTTACTTCTCTATTCTATGTAAATATATAAGAATCGTGTGTGTGTGTAAACGGTGTATATATGTGTGTATTGTACGGATGCAATCTCGTCGGTAAAGCTCGGCACGGTAACGAACGTTACTAATCGAAGGCGTCGTTAATTGTTGTATTCCGAAGTAAAAGGACTAGACAGTCTATACGAAACGTTTGTAATTATTATCGATCACTTATCCAAGTATATATATATATGTATGTATGTATGTGTGGATATGAATGTATGTATCTATATGTACGAACGTATGTACGATTCGAAATGTTTTCGACTTTGCCATAATGCGTATGTGCATAACCGTGACTTCGAATTCTGATTCCTGATTGGTCGGTTATAATCAATTCCGAGATCAGCGATTGGCATTGAACGTTGGAATCCATTTGATCGTTTCTTTAACGGCATTTAACATTTGTGATTGGTCGAAAGGATTGATGAAAAATAAATAAACGAACTTTTCATATTAATCGGATCTCGATCACTCGAGATCATTAAGATTATATATATATATATATATATAAAAGAAAAGAAAGAAAAAATGAAAAAGGCAAAAGACCCACCTGACAGGCCGGAGAGTTGATGGAAAATTTAAAATGGCGTTTAATCGAGAGGAATATGATTAGAACGATCGAAAGAGAATTGGGAGGGGGGAAAAGGAAGATGAAACATAAAGATTAAAAAATAAAAAAATAAATAAAAAAGAGAAAGAGAAAAGAGATGAAGGAGAAAGGGAAAAGGGAAATTAAAAAAAAATGAAAAAAAAGAAGAGGAAGAAGAAAATACAAAGAAAAAAAAAGAAAAATCATCGACGAAATGATCGGTCATTATCGCGGCGTTTCTCGGACCAATGACATGCGCGGTAGGGCTCGCCGGCGTGCGGCGAGCGTTATAGCGCGCCTCAGTGGTGGTGGGGAGAGCTTACGGAAGCGGGGATGGGTGGCGTGGTGGGGGTACGTTCGGCAAACGAGAGAGCGGGCAAAAGCGGCGCTCGGCGCGTATCTCGCAGTATCGTGTTGACCCTCGACCGGAGAGGATATGCGTCTTCTTACTGACCGTTTTTTTTTTAAATCGTTGCCTATCTTCTCTTTCTCTCTCTCTCTCTGTCAGTCAGTCAGTCAGTCAGTCGGTTAATCTGACAGACAGTCGGACGGATAATCGGACAGTCAATCACACGCTACCCTTTCTTTATCGTACACGTTTCGTCGTAGTCTCCTTCTAACGCGCGTAAAGGGTTCGTCGAATCGTCGTAGCAGTTACGTCGTGCGTCTCGCGTACGTCGTTGTTTGCGTGCTTGCTGCTGCTCTTGCTGCTACTACTGCTGCTGCTGCTGCTGCGTGCTTTTTGCGCCCGTT
>OU426852.1:9066947-9069447 GCA_911387685.1 Dolichovespula media | reverse complement strand
AAATCCGATATATCAAGAGTACTCGAATTATTCATTGAAACTTTATGATTCGAATCCCCCTGAGTATTCGGATATTAATATCTCAAATTCTTAGGTACGAATACTTTAGAAAAATCCAGTTTTTTTTTTTTTTTTTTTTTTTTAAATCGAATATCCGGATTATCCGAGTAATCGAATCACACGTAATAATTCGAAATTCGAATTTGAGTTTTCAGAATTAAATCCGAGTATTCGAAATGCAAGGTTTAGGATATTTTTTTTTTTTCTTTTTTTTTTTTTAATTATGATAATGTTTGTGTGTAATAAGTATTACGGCTCTTATTTTTCAAATATCCGAGTACTCGAATTATGTATAATAATTCGAAATTCGAATTTGAGTTTTCAGAATTAAATCCGAGTATTCGATTACACGGTTTCGGATTTTTTTTTTTTTTTTTTTTTTTTTTTTTTTTTTTTAATTATGATAATGCACGTACGTAAGAAGTATCAGTGCTCTTCTTATATCCTAATATCCGATTATTCGAATTATTGATTATACGGACATGATACTTTCGTCATTTCTTTGCTATATGGTTATTTATTTTTATATATAATATATTTTGTTCGTAATATTCTTTTTTTTTTTCTGGTAATATATTTCGTTCATCATAAATTATTACGTCACAATTATCGCATACTTTTGAGAGATAAAAGTCATCGTAACTTAAAAGGGAAAATGCGTATAAAATTAATTGCGTATCAAACGATCGTCGTTATTTGTTATAGAAGAAAAAAAAATTCAATTTATTATCGTTTAATTTGATTTAATTTATTATATGCTCACGACGTCCGTGATAACTTTATGACGTTATTAAATAATTAGAAAGCGATTACTAATGTCCAATCGGGGTCAAAATTTTTAACTTGTTTTTATTATGACAAAATTGGTGAAAAAAAAACACGAAGTTGAATCCAATTAATTTTTCCGACTTATTTTCTCACTCCTTTTTTTTTTTTTTATTTTTTATTCCTTTTTTTTTTTCTTTGTATTTTGTTCGTTTCATTGTTATCATGGAAATCAAATTTTCATCGACTTTTTAGGCATTGTTTACAATTATTATCGATGAGAAAGAATATGTTTAGTTTATTGATTATGTTCAACCGGTGGGAGACGGGGTGGGGGTGGAGTGGGGTGAGGGGTTACTTCCAGTAGAGCAAGTAAAATGCGTTTCCAGGGGAAATTTCCTGCGGTGGAACTAAAATCGATAATCATCGACCAATGCGGGAGACCAAAATTTAATCGATTTATGGATTTAAACGAGGAGGAAGAGGACAGAGAAAAATAATAAACGAACAAACAAACAAACAAACCAAAACAAGAACGAAAACAAACAAAGGAAAGGGAAAGAAACAGACGTCGATAGGCGGATATGAAAATTGTGCGTAATTTTGCGATCGAAGCCAAGCGCGATGTTTCGCGACGATTTATTTATTTATTTATTTATTTATTTATTTATTTATTTATTTATTTATTTATTTATTTATTTATTTTTTATTGGACGAATTATGTAATGGCAAGACCGTGGAAAAACGTTTTGTCAGGAATATAAAAGAGAATACGATCGCTGGAAAGAAGAGGAAAAAGATAGAGAGAAAGAAAGAAAAAAATAAAAAAAAAAAAAATAAAAAAAACGAAAGGAAGAAAGAAAGAAAGGGAAGTTAAAACGGAAATAAAAATTTCACTTGCGTACTTTTATCATTTACAAATATATATAATATATATATATATATATATATATATATATATATATATATATATATATGTATTTAATTTAACTTTTTTTTTTTTAATTTTTTAATATCCAACCCAATAGAATTAATATCCTCCTCTTATTATTATTATTATTATTATTATTATTATTATTATTATTATTATTATTTTCTTTTTTTTCAACCATTTCAACGTCTATTGAATTTTCAAAGGAGCCACGTTTTGTCGCGGAACCAACGATTTACAACACGAAAATTTTGTCTCGGATATTTTCCGTTCCTTCTCCATATGGACGACATTTTGTCGGTATTTCTCACTTACGAATCCCCCCCCCCCTCTCAATCACTTTCTGTACTTTACCTTTAGCCTTGTGCATATATATATATATATATATATATATATATATATATATATATATATTGTACACACACACATACATACATGTACATCATATATCACACATACATACATACATACATACATAACACATATACTTATATTACTCAGTCTTGCTAGGAAATCGTTTACTTCTAAGAATGCATTGAAACGGTCGCGAAAGCTTTTCGAACGAGATATTCTTTTCACACACTCATACACACAACACACACATACATACAAACATACATACCCTACACATCACATGAGAAAACACGCAACACACACATATACACACACACATATATTTACACAATGCATAGAACACGTACGTACATATATATATATCAAGAAACGTACGAAGAAAGTGCGAAT
>OU426852.1:9009447-9056947 GCA_911387685.1 Dolichovespula media | reverse complement strand
GGGCTCCCATATATTCCTGGTAGTTGCCCAATGCGGATCTTCGATACAGGACAGACAAGAGAGTCAGGATAGGCAAGATAAGTTAGCATTGTACAAGATCACTATGAGAACTTATTGGTCGAGGGCACGATTTCCAAGACATTATCCTGAATGGAAACCTCCGGCACAATTCGGCAAACTTATCGGTAAGTAATTCATATATGTACTTATATATATATATATATATATATATATATATATATATTATTTATTATTTTAATATTATTCGTTGAACGTTCCTTCGTATAATTAATTATATTATAAACATAATTAATATTTTATTCAGATTGATTTTCGAACGAACAAAAATTATCGCTTTATACAATATAATTTATATATATATATATATATATATATATATATATATAATAAAAAATTTTATTACATGATTATAATATATGATTAATATAAGAAAAAAATATCGTGATTATTGAAAAAGTTAAAAAATATAGCTATGTTAATAAATGGAAAAAAAATATATATATATATATATATATATACGTTGATAATTTGATTTTTAAAATTTATGCGGTTAGTTAATTTTTATTTTAATAATTTATATATATATATATATATATACACAGGTGGTGTATCCCTATCACCTCTGACGTTAAATTCGATTTAACGTTAAATTATATATCGATATAGATTTTAATTCGACAAATTGTATCCCGATTTACGTTTATGGGAATGAACGTAATAAGCATTCATTTTAACGAAACATATGATCGCATTAACGTCATCATTTTCAACCTTCCCCTTTTACCTGACCCCGTTCCGCTTCGCCCCCCCCCTCTTCTAAACTCCCCTTCTCCCTCCTGTCGTCGTCCACTACACGATCGTGCAGGATCCTATCATTATAATAACGAGGAATATTACGGAAACAATTTACGGTAAATTGCGATGTGTGAAAACCTTACTTTAAATATACGATATCATGTTTGAACAGGAAAATATATATAATATATATATATATATATATATATATATATATACACCCCTCTACGATCTAGTCGATCGTTAGATCATTTATAAAACGTTATTGCAACAACCTTGTCTCTACCCTCCCCTCCTCCCACCTTTTGTCACGATATTTAGCATAAAACATCGCTAATTGTTAACGATCATGTTTGTGAAATTTATTGTCCTTTAAATTCCGTTTTATTATAAATTATTTCCGAATGTTAAAATTTGTTATACGTCGGCAATGCGATAAGATTATTTGTCACTTTAATGATGTTATTATGTTATTATGCTTTTTGGCTTTACCATTACGAGATATTCTTCTTTTTTTTTTAAAGTTATATCTGAAATAATATTGTTAGTATAACTTAAAAAAAAAAAATACCTAACTCAAATAATATATCCCTAACATGGTATAAGGGTGTGCAATATTTAAATATTTAAATAATAATATATCTAATATATTTGAAGAAAAAGAGAACAAAAAATAATATGTCCCTAATACAGTATGAAAAAATATCATACGTAATATTATGTATATGTTATAAATAATATTAAATATACACCATATTTAAATACTATATACTTGATACAGCACAGATATACCACAAATAACATAACCTTAATGTTGTATACGTATACGTATATACTATACTTAAACAATATATCTGATAAACCTTAAAGGATGATAATGTACATACTCAAATAATATACCACTAATATATAGTATCGTACATATATCGTACATGATATATTAATTATATAATATTCTATAAGTATATATATATATATATATATATATATATATATATATATATATATAACCATACATAATATCGACTATACACCATATTTAAATAAAATATATCTCTTATGTACAAACATTAAAAAAAAATACACACACACACACACATGTCATCCAAAAAATATATGATACATACCTCAACAGTAGGTTTATTAATCTATGGTGAAATTTTGTCGTTTGAAACCGAACGACGAGTTACCATGGTAAAGCGTTGGCTTTAATCGTGCAATATTGTCAACTGCGTCTATATAACGTTGGAAACACACGAGCATTTATACTATATACCACGATCAAGACACGTTATATTCATGGTGGTATTCCTATACCACCGTCACCATCATCACCACGGTCTAACCGAGTGATACATCATTTTGGACGTTTATTAAAATGCCTCGGTTAAATATTCAGGGACAATCGTAGGGAATATTTTGGTCAGGCTTCATTCCATTTTTAACAACATTTTTGTTATCGTATATATTGAGAAAAAAACATATATATATATACATATATTTATGTCTATGTATATGCATATATATATATATATATATATATATATATATATTTTTTTTTTTCGATTGTAGAAAATGTGTTTGTGTTTTATGTATTTTATGTATTCGTTGTATTTATGTTTCGATTGTAGGAAATGCATTTTTGTGTTATTTATTTAACTATATATTGAATAGTTCGATATAAGGACGTTAATTATTTTTTATATATATATATATATATTGACTCGATTCAATTGGATATAAATTCGTCAAGTAAAATCAGAATTAAAATTTGTTTCTTCCTCTTCTATTTCTAAATAAATTTGCTCTTATCGTTGATGAACGTATCGAACGATTTTTTATTAACATATATATATATATATATATATATATATAAATTTTTGCTTTCTTTTTGTTGATTCTTTCACGATGAAATAGACGATTCGAAATATACGATATAATTCCATTGTAATATTCCTTTGGGAATGATAGGACTAACGATTTTTATATACAAACGGTACGATATGTAAGAGGTAAATATATCACGCATATAGTTTTTTTCTTTTTTCCACGTTGAAAGAAAATAGTAAGAAATATTCGATCCAGGGAAATTTTTATAGGGCTTGTTGTGTTTGCCTCAAGAGTTACAGGGAACGCTTAGATAAGCCATAAATCGGTATGAATGGTGGTAGGGCCATACTGTTATTTATGTTCGCTACGAACGCGAGAATAGCTTTCGTTTTTACATCTATACATATATCGATGTATGTAGTATGCACTTATATATGTATGTATATATATATATATATATATAGACGTGTTTGTTACATCTCCTTTCCCCCACCCTCACCCTCACCCTCACCCTCGTTTTTACCCTCACCCTCGTTCTTACCCTCACCCTCGTTCTTATTGTTATTTTTTTATTTTTTATATTTTATTTTTTACTTTTTACTTTTTATTTTTATTTTTTTAAAAATATTTTTTGTTTATCCAGTGTAACGTATTCATGGCGAAGGTAATATTCGTAAGATTTCCTACCCTCGATCGATTCGAAATGCGTTCGCTCTTACTTGGTCGATCGCCAAGTAAGATTTTAGAAAGGAGTTTTAGGACAAGAGTTTAGATAAGGAAAGATTCATGGATTTGTATTAGTCACGCGTCGTGGTCTTTTCTTCTTAACTCGGTGGTTGTTATTGTTCTTTTTTCTTTCGTTTTTTCTTCTTCTTCTTCTTCTCCTTCTTCTTCTTCTATCTCAAAATCCGTCATCCACGATGACGAATTTTAAAGTGTATCGTTTTAATTATGAAGTATATTAATACGATCGATCTTTTCTTTCTTTCTTATTTTTATTTTTATTTTTTTTCTATTTTTTTTTTTTTTTTTTTTTTTTTTTTTTTTTTAATTAGATCCCAGAATCCGATATCACCGTTGACGAATCAGAAAAATATTAATTGTCGCAATTGCGAGATATCGTAGTAAGATCGATCGTATGCGATCAAACGAGAAGAATTCACGTTTATCTTCGATAAATTGCTTCGATAAAAGTCGGGGGAAAAAAATACAAATTTTATCATCGTAAAGGGAAGAGAGAGAGAGAGAGAGAGAGAGAGATAGAGAGAGAGAGAGAGAGAGAGAGAGAGAGAGTGGGGTAGAAAAATAAAAAATCGTTGCAAGCGTCGTTTACGAGGCAACACCGTAAACATAAATTTGGATATAATTTTCTGATCACGCGTATAGACACACGCGGACACGCGAGCGCGCACAAGTATAAAAATAAATAAACAAACAAACAAACAAACAAATAAATAAATAAATAAATAAATCCATAATATTTTTCTCTTATAATCCTAGTAGCCTAATGAGAGAGTCACCCAGTGTACTATGGAATGCGAGAAAGAGTAATTGGGGAAGTTGAGAATTATCGGTGCTCGTTTGGGTTCAGTGGGACAGTGCAAAAGTGTGGAGGAGAATGAGGAGGAGGAGGAGGAGGTGGTGGTGGGTAGGGGAGGGGGGAGTGAAGGGCAAGTAGAAAGTGCAGTGGTTGAGCTTGATGCGAATTTGAAATGTTTTCGGTCGTCCCCATACATACGCACTCATACACACATATACATATACATATATACATATATATATATATATACATACATACATACATACATACATACATACATATATATATATATATATATATATATATATATAGTAAGTAGTCAGGTAGCACGCGAGTCTCCTCGCTCTATCTTTTTCTCTCTCTCTCTCTCTCTCTCTCTCTCTCTCTTTTGGCTCTCCATAAATCCGCTTCTCGCCTCGTAAGTCTCCATAGTTTTGCACTTTCGGTTCCGCGTTTGCGGGACACCGAACATTTCCACCCGTTCTCACTCCTCCCCCACCACCCTCCCTCTCTCTCTCTCTCTCTCTCTTCCTCCCTACCTTCCTTCCCATCTCTTCAAATTCGAGCCGAATAAATCCTACAGAATACTATATATATATATATATATAAACCATACATACAACATATATACACATACATACATACATACATACATATATATATAGATATATGTATATATATAAATACACGTGTATATCTATATATAATACACATACATAAATAAATAAATAAAAAAAAAAATATATATATATATACATATACAGATACACGAATGTATCTATGGTATGTATGTGTATATATATATATATATATGTATGTTTGTATCTATAGTATGTATGTATGTACGTATGTATGATGCATATACGTGTGTACATAGAAACTCTCTCCTATATCTTTCTCTCTCTTTCTTTCTCTTTCCCTATTTCTCTCTTTCAGTCTCTCAAACCTCATAGCGTTCTTCTTTCGGGCACGTTCCATGCGAGACCTCAAATTCGAATTAGAAAGCAACTCGATGCCGAAATTGAATTTCGGTGAAGGCTGCCGGTTCTGGCTGCCGGGTGCGCCGCTTCCTTCGACGATTCGCAGCCGATGCCCGAGGAAGAAATTCTCTCTCTCTCTCTCTCTCTCTCTCTCTCTATTTCTCTTTCCCTTTATCTATCTATCTATCTTCATCTCTCTCCCTCTCTCTCTCTCTCTCTCTCTCTCTCTCTCCCTTTCTTTTTCTCGTCTCTTTATTCCAATGTCTCTCCTATCTCTCCTTCTCTCTCTCTCTCTCTCTCTCTATCCTTTTGCTTCGCGTCGAAAGCTACTCGAGTATGCGGAGAATGCGAATACAGAAAGATAGAGAGAGAGAGAGAGAGAGAGAGAGAGAGAGAGAGAGAGAGAGAGAGAGAGAGAGAGAGAGAGAGCGAGAGGGTGAGGGTGAGAGTGGGAGGGTGAGAAGAAGGTTGGGGGGTGTTGGGGCTGGGTGGGAGTGAAGGTTGGGTTGGTACTTTCTCTCTACCATTCACAGGGTGACTCCTTTTATCTTCTCAGTTTTGTAAGACCGACCCTTAGCTACGCGACACTACTACTTCTTCGTCCTCTTTCTCTTCGTCGTTTCTCTCTTTCTTCCTATTTCTCTCTCTCTCTCTCTCTCTCTCGCTATTCCATTTCGTGCTCTTTGAATAAGACGCTTCACTTCTTCCTTCCCACCGTTCAAAGTTTGCTTAGATTAACCCTGGAATGTCGAGAGAACGAATTTGTATTTGGGATCCTTTTAAAGAAGAAAGTAGATATATATGTGTATGTATGTATGTATGTATGTATGTATGTATGTATGTGTATGCATATATAACCATAGAATCGATCGATAATTTTTCTTTTTTTGTTGATAATATTTCGATAGATTCGATTTCATTGGAGAGAGATTGGTCATAAAGTATCGAAACGAAACACAATATATTTGATGGTAATGATATCTGTATTTTTTGGTTTCTTTTTTTCTTTTTTTTTTTTTTTTTTTTTTTGGTTGAAATTATACATACATTCGACTCAATACGATATTTATATCGTATTGAGTCAAGTATATCGATAATCGTATATTGAATAATTTTTATTTACTTTTGATATACCTTATTTTTCATTATTATTATTATTATTATTATTATTATTATTATTATTATTATTATTATTATTATTATTATTATTATTCTTTTTTTTTTTTTTGTCTTCATAGAAAGTCAGCCAACTAGCCGATACATCTCGAATAATTTTTCTTTCGACTTTCTTCCTCTTTTCATTTATTTATTTATTTATTTATTTATTTATTTATTTATTTATTTATTTATTCATTTCGTTTTTAAGTATGAATATTGGTAAATAAAATGACGTCAGTTTTTCATTTGTAAAGCTTTGTGAAAAAAGAAAAAAAAAACAAAAAAAAAAAAACAAAAAAAAATTCGATTCGTTAATAATCAATTATGATTTATAAAATGAGAAATAAATTTGTTCGTATCGTATCTATGGGTTTCTTTTCTTTTCTTTTTTTCTTTTCATTTATTTATTTTTCGTTTAAGATCAATTTACTTTTCTTTTTATTTTTATTTTTCTTTTCGTTTTCAATAAAATCGACGAACAATGGCGTGTCTTTATTTGTAAAACTTTGCGAAGAGAGAGAAAGAGAGAGAGAGAGAGAGAGAGAGAGAGAGAGAGAGAGAGAGAGAGAAAAGGAAAGAAATCTATACCTACGAGAAGCAATTAAAATTGTAACTTTAATTATACGAAAACGCACATATACACCAGGTAAAATCGTAATCGTCATATTTCTCGAAGAGCATAGTCATCGCGTTAACGTACGCATAGTTATGCTCTAACGCGTACATTTTATTTTCTTTCAAATATTATCCCGATCGTTCAATTCAATCATCATTGAATATTATTTATTCGATTTTATACATTGAAAGAAAGAGAAGAAAAGTAGAAGATTGAAAAAGTCCGTACGTACGACATTTGACCTTTCTTTTTCCTCTTTGTTTTTTTTTTACATTTTTATATTTTAATCCGATAACTAAAATCTAATACGCATGTGTGATGCACGAATTATCATGTTCATTGTTAATCGATATTAATTCGATAAAATATCGGATTTATAATTGTTTACCTAGTCGAAATTATCAATAATGTTACACAAATTCACGTTATGTATGTATGTACGTGTGTATGTGTGTGTGTGTGTGTGTGTATGTATGTATGTATGTATGTATATATTCTATTCTACAATATCGGATCCTTTAAATCGGATTAACCGTGATCGTACGAGGCAGACCGACGATCGTAACTTCGGTGATCATAGTCTTTACGATTTTTATAGCACACCGAACAGAGAGATTTCGACCGAATTTGTCGTAACGCGTTTAAATTCTACACGTTATATCTATATACGTATGCATATCTACGTTCCATTTCTATTTATGATAATCCCCATGAATTATTGGTTGAAAATTTTCTAAAAGGATTACTATCAATAAACTAAGAGCGTAGCGCCGAAAAGCTTCAGATATGATGTTATCTACGTTATCGTGAATTATCAAATTTAAACGGTTCTATAATTTTTGCTTATTCATTTATTTACCTTTCTTTTTCTTGTCGATCGGTCGAATATTTACGACCGATCGACGAAAAAAAAAAAAAAAAAAAAAAAAAAAAAAAAAAAGAAAAAAAACTTACGACTTAACGTAAAGCGCGCCGGATGTTTCCTTTGGGGACTCCTCTTACGAATGGTGGAAACGAAAAATCTATATAAAAAAAAAAGAACACAAAAAAAAAAAGAAAAAAGAAAGAAAAGGAACAAAAATAGAAGAGAACAAAAAGAATTATTCGAACGAAACACAAGGAGCTTCTCTCCGACGGGTTGGTTTTCTGGGGGGGGATCGTAGTTCGGCGGTTTCGCGTGGTTCGGGTTGGTAGAGGAAGGGGTTGGAGGAGGGGTTGGAGGGGCAGTAATAGTGGTAGTAGCAGGTAATGGTTATGAGATGAATCGTTACCGGTGCCATTACAACTTCTAGATTAGATTCACGAACGGTTTTAACGATTTCGTCGCGAGCGCGTATCTCTCGCAGGAAACGATCGCTTACGAACAACCCCAGTGAAGGAAAACGAACGTAATAAATGTCGAGAGTTTCCTATCTCTTCCTACGTTAATTTAGCATAGAAATAAAACTCGTTGCTCTCCAACCCACCCACCCACCCACCCACCCACCCACCCACTCACTCACTCACTCACTCACTCTACACCCACCACCTACAACCGTCTTCTTTCCAAAAAATTTATTCGTGTTTCAATGGGGCTGGGGTAACAGGGGGTGGGGGGTGGATGGGTGGTAGTAGGGTCAGAGTCTTAACGCGGAAAATTTCCGAAAGGGGGAAAAAGAAAAGAAAAAATTTTCTCTCTTATTTTTCATTCTTTTTTCTATTTTTTTTTCTTTTCTTTTTTTTTTTTTTTTTTTGAACTTGGAGTGAATTTTCGACGAACTTTTTGTTTATTCGCGGTATCGTTTCGAACGTTGAAATTGTTATTGTTGTTGTTATGATTATTGTTGTTGTTCTTTTTTTTTTTTTTCCCTTTTATAAAGCAATTAAGGAAAAGTAAATATTTTATAATCCTTTTAAATCAAAATTTTTCGTCGTTACGCAGGTACGTTAAGTATTTATGATATTATCGACGAGTCGTTTAACGATTATTAAAATGTTTATTCGTGAATAATTGGAGGGTCAATTTGATCGAGGGTAAAGCAAAATTATTAAAAAATTCATTATATTGTCAAACACGTACTTAGAAACATTTTGACGTTACTTTGTGATGGAAATATCGATGATCGACGAAGTACCATTGAGATATTAATATATTTATTCGTAAATAATTTGGAACGATGATAATTGGAATATAATGGAAAATATGTTAAATAATTATTAATCGCAGAATTAAATTAATATTCTTATCGTGGTAATTTATTATCGAATTTTAAACGATCGACGATGCATCAGTATAAATTATATTACATATTAATATTATAAATATTACATACATAATAATATATATATATATATGTATATGAATAATATTTATATATTAACATATTAATTTATTCATATTAAACGATCAACAACGTATCTACCTATTTGACAAAAAAAATATATACATGTACATATATATATATATATATATATATATATATATATATATATATATATATATAACATTATCAATTATATTATATGTTAATATTATATATTATATTATACATTAGTATTATAAATATTATATATATATATATATTTATATATTTACGTATATACATACGAGTAGTATTAACATATTAATGAATTAATAATTGAACAAATAATTAATTCCAATTGGAAGAATATCAAATACGATACGTTCGAATTTAACGCACTTAGAAAAGGATGATTGAAAAATCATCATCATCATCATCATCATCACCACCACCATCATCATCATCATCATTATTATTATTATTAATCTTATTGCCGTTAAATAATTAAAAAAAATTGTCATGGTTCGGTCTCCGTAGGATCGTCGCATATATTAAACGCTTTTAATATGGCTGACGATACTAAAGGACCTAAAATGCGACGAGAAAGGCACAATACTTAATCGAAAATCTTTTTAGGTTTCCACCTAAGCTCGCATTATTCGTCCTACCCCTATAACTTTTTTCGATACACCGGTATTACCAACCCCGTCTCCTCCGTGTTTTCTCACCGTCCGTTACCCCGTTATTACCCCCTTTACCCCTTTTCACCTTCGACCCATACCCTCTCCCTCCCTCCCTTAACCTCCCGTTAACACCGAATGACTTTTCTTGAATTCTCAAGCTGAACTTTATTCGCGTTAGGGAAAAGCTTTTTCGTTTGTGGCTGTGTGTGTGTGTGTGTGTATGTATATACTTATATATATATATATATATATATATATATATATATATATGTATATATTCTGCGTTTACGGATGGGCGAGCACGTTCGATCGTTAACGGGTCGACTAATGGAATGGAATTCGCATCCTGGCATCCTAAAACTCGTCTAACGGCGACCGCAACGGTTCAACCTCTAAAACCTTCTACGCAAAACCTATACCAAACTTACCTTGCAACCCGGTATATAAAGAGAATTCGTAAAATCGTTCCTTTTATATAAAAGCTTCTCGGTTTGTTACTCGTTCTTCCTCTTACAACCTCTCCCCGCCCATCCCACCCCTCGACCCACCCTTCGACCCCTTCTTTCTTTCTTTTTTTCTTTCTTTTTTTTTTTTTTATTGTTTTCGTCGTTGTTGTTATTGTCGTTATTGTTGTTGTTACTGTTGTCCTTGATACTTTTCTCCCTTTAACTTCTCCCTCGTTCTTCCTTCTGTCCCCTTGGTCTTATTTTTCTATTTTTTTTTTTTTTTTTATTTATTTTTTATTTCTTTTTTTATGATTTCTTGTTTATTGTCTTTTCTTTCTTTTTTTTTTTTTAATTATTTTTCTGATCCTTTTTTTTTTCGACGTCCGCGTATTACCACTTGTGATATGTGCCGCTAATTGGATTTAGAATTGTAATTTATTTTATTTCGTTTTGTTACGTTTCGTTTCGTTTCGTTTCGTTCCTTTTTTAGCCTTTTTTCTTTTTCTTTTGAAATGTCATTAGCACAATCCCATTTAATCCGTTCCACATTGGAATTAGTATGGAATTTGATTTCTATCTGTTTTTATTTATCTGTTCTTCTTTTTTTATTTCTTCCTCCTCCTCCTCCTCCTCCTCCTCCTCCTCCTGCTTCCCTTTTAATGCCATTGGGATTAACGTTTAATCTGTGTTGCATTGGAATTAGAACGAAATTTGATTCTTTTATTTTCTTTCTTTTTTTTTTTTTCGTCGTTTTTCTCCTCTTTGTTTTACTTTTTTTTCTTTTCTTCTTATTTTTTTTTTTTTACGTCATTAGCATTACCATTTAAACTGTTGGAATTAAAATGTTTCTTTTTCTTTTTCAATGTCATTAGCATTACCATTTAATCTGTACCGTGTTGGGATTAGAATGGAATTTGATTTCTTTCCTTCTTTCTTTCTTTTTTTCTTTCTTTTTTTCTTGTTTTCTTGCTTTCCTTCTATTTTTTTTTTTTTTTTTGTTCTTTTCTTCTTTTTTTTTTTTTTTTTTTAATGTCTTTGGCATTAACCATTTAATCCGCGCCTTTGGAATTAGAATGGAATTTCATTGTCCCTTTCCTTCAATTATTTCTGTTTCTTTTCTTTCGTTTTGTTTCAGGTTTTCTTTTCTCTTTCTTTATTCGCGAATTTATTTGTTACTCGTGTGTGTTTTTTAAAAAATACTTCTTTTTTTTTCAAACTGATTTTTTAATGATTTTATTCTCTCTCTCTCTCTCTTTCTCTCTCGAATTAAATAAAATTGAATATAATTAAATAGTATTAGATAGGAACGAAATTTATTATTCCTTTTTTGTTTACTTATTTGTTTATTACAAATTAAGTAGATAATTTTTTAATTATACAATCGTTGGAATATATTAACGATCAAACATTTATTTAATTTATTTTATTTTAATTCGCGATAGTGATTTATCGGCATAATGTCGGCTTTTGGAATTAGATTTGGAATAAATAAATAAATAAATAAATAAATAAATAAATATATCATGATTAGATATTAATTATTAGATGTGATAAAGATTCGATTTTTTCGTTTCTTTTTTTTCAATGAATTAATTAATTAGGTCATCATTGTTTTAATATGTTTTAAAAATTGATACACACACACACACACGATTAATTTCTAATATAGCAAGAAACGTAACGTCAGCCTAGGAGAACACTATTTTAGACAAACAAAATAAACAAACAAACCGCACAAACACACGCACAAGCACGCACGCGCGCGCGCATATCCATGCATTTTTAATATTTAATTTCGAATTATATCCTTTTGACGCGAACAATCCCAAACTCTCGTTGATTCGTTAATAATTCTTTCAAAGCATATTATTATTTCGGATAAGTATAATATCTCTCTCTCTCTCTCTCTCTATTCTCTCAATCTTTTTTTTTTTTTTTTTGATTATTTTCGTATACGTCGTATCTCTTCTACTCTACGCCTTTTCATTTTCTTTTCTTCTTCTTCTTTTTTTTCTTTTCTTTTCTTTTCTCTTCCTTTTCCTTTTTCTGTCTGTAACGAAGGGATGCTTGGTTTAATTCGATCTTTTTTTTCTTTCTCCACATCCTCTGCCGTCACTATTTCCCTCTCAGCATACACACACACACACACTCACGAAGTTCCTCTTACCCTTCCTTCCTTCCTTCCTTCCTTCCTTCCTCCGGTGTTCTTTTTTCTTCTCTCTTTTTTTCGAGCTACCTTACCCTCTTTGAGCATATATATATATGTGTGTGTGTGTGTGTGTGTCTCCCTTTGTCTCTCTCTCTCTCTCTCTCTCTCTCTCTCTCTCTCTGTGGACGTCGAGATTGAAGTAAAAACGTCGACGGTCACGTAGGACATTTCCGGATTTCTCCAGGCTTCGCTAGGGTCCTGAAGGGACCACAGGATAAAAGTCCTGCAGTTCCTGTCTATTTATGATGTCCCGCACTTGCGTGAATTCTCCCTTCCCTCCCTCCATCCCTCCCTCCCACTGTTCGCCTACCACTATCCGTTCCCCTTATGTACGTGAGCACCGTACCTTTATCCGTCTCTCTCTCTCTCTCTCTCTCTCTCTCTCTCTCTCTCTCTCTTTCACTCGATTTATTTTCTGTTTCTTTCTTTCCGTTGTCTTTTTCTATTTCCTTCTCTTTTCTTTTCTTTCCCTTTTGCTTTCCTGCGAGGAATCGACGATAAGCCTCTTTCTCTCTCTCTCTCACTCTCACTCTCTCTATCTCTCTATCTCTCTATCTCTCTATCTCTATCTCTCACCCACTCTCTCACTCCTACTTCAGCCTTTTGTTCTTTCTCCGTGTACGCAATTAATTACTCCCAATTTTGCTTTCTTTGTGCACCTTAATTGGAATCTGATCAAAAAGTATCGTCCTTTTTCGTTTCTTTCATTATATTTTTCCCTTTTTTTATTATTTTCTTTTCTCTTTTTACTTCTTTCTATTCTCGTTCGTGGAAATTTAACGGGCGATATATGATGGAAAATCTATCGACGATGTTGAACGGCGATCGGAAGAGGAGGGTTTTTTTTTTTTTTTTGTTTTTTTTTTCGTCTTTTGTCCTAGTCGAAAATAATCGATGGATATCGTTATAGTCGAAGATGTTCGATCGAATTCTTGTTTGTTTTTCTTCTTCTTCTTCTTCTTCTTCTTCTTCTTCTTCTTCTTCTTCTCCTCCACCCCCCTCCCACCTCAGAAACTGAATAGTCGTATCGCAAAATTTAATGGAAATTTTTCGATTCCTTTCTTTTTTCTTTTTTTCTTTTTTTTTTTTTTTGGCGCTTGGTCATACTCGTACGGACAAAAATTTTAATTCAAATAATAAATTTTGTTTTTGCACACACGCACACGCACACGCACACACACACACATACACGAGCGCGTATACGTAAATAAATCGAGCAAAATCTTTTCTATCAAATATATGACGTATATATTCGATAAATTGATAAGAATGTTTTGTTGAATGTAACGACAAGATTTGTTTTTTTTTTGTTTGTTTTTTTTTTTATAAAATTCGTGCGATCAATTATCATCGTAATGTATACCATATATGATACATACACGCGCGCGCGCGCGCACACACACACACACACACGTATGTACATATAATCAGGCTCTTTATAGTCAATTTTTCTTATTTCCTTTTAGCCCGTCCCGTAGAATAGAAATTCAATAGATTTCAGGAGAGTCTACGGGGAGGCAAGAAAAAAATTATTCAAAGAGCATTTAAAAAGTGATTTAAGTAGGCGTTTAAGAAACATGAGGGACAGAACGTTAAGTTCGCGAACGACTACTTGGAACGGGAATTTTTTTTTGTTTACAGTCGGACACTTAGTCGATCGATAGTTCCTCGAGAAGTTTCCACGAATTCGTAAGGAATTTGAATTTGGCGTGAGACGTGAGACGTGGGCGGGTGGTGGTGGGGGGCGGAGAAGGTGTGTGTGTGTGTATGTATGTGTGGGAGTGAGAGAAAGAGAGAGAGAGAGAGAGGGGTGTTGTTGTTGGTGTTGGTGTTGGTGTTGGTGTTGGTGTTGTTGGTGGTGTTGGTGTTGGTACGGGGGGGGAGGTGGCCAACGAGTTTTAGCGATTAAGAAGGGACTATGGTAAACGATTAACTACGTCGTCCATTTTCGTCTTCCTAACGAGGAGAAAACAAAAGGGACAATAATTTCTTGAACGTGGGTAGACTATAGAAATAATATATTTAATTTTTCTTCATATTTCGTGAATTAAAATTCGCTAATTTACAGGGTGGATAAATTAATTCGTTAAGGCGGGGGGGGGGGAGACAATTCAATCAACGACAAAATTGTTTGAATGATAATTTTTAAATCACTTATATATATATGTGTGTGTGTGTGTGTGTGTATATATATATATATGTATATATATATGTATATATATATATATTTTTTTGTATAGTTAAGAACGATTATTAAATTGACGTGAGATGATGCGAACGGTAGACTACAATTATTTTTTTCTTAATTCAATTCAATCGAATTCAATTGAATTTGGTTTTATTTTTATTTTTCATTAATTTATTTATTTATTTATTTATTTATTTTTTTACTTAAGTCGTTTTTGTAACTAGCATCGTAACAAAATCAATCTTCCGTTGTAATGAAATTAAATGGATCGTTATATTTATACGTGCATCTAATTAACTATTATATGACTATAAATATGGTCAATGTTTATAAATAGTTAATTGTAAATAGTAATAGCTATAAAACCGACAATAAGTTACTATCATACTCTTCATTTAATTATCCGTTTCCTAAGAATTTATTTATATCTCAATGAAATTGTACCAATCCGTAATGCGATTTAGTAGTTGTTAATTTTAAATAAATGATCTTATGAGAAAAGAAAAAAATTGACGACCCATTCTACAAAAATAAAGATTCGATTGACGTTAGGGGAGTGGAAAAGGAAAGGAAATAAATGTGAGGGCGAAAATTAAAAAAAAAAAAAAAAAAAAAAAAAAAAAATGAAATTAAAATAAAAAGCGTGAAAAGTCGTCGAGGTGCTGCAACTTTGTAGAGAAGAAAAAAGAAACGGGAAAATTAAATGTCCATTTGTGGGAAGAGGAAAAAAAATATCAAATCATAATAGCGTGATGTTATGTTTATTCGTAAATAAGAAAAAAAAAGAACTATAGAAATGTAAATATATATATATATATATATTTTTTTTTCATTTCGATATAAATAATATATCGCAACCACAACGGACGACATTACGACGACGTTCATTCGAAATAATCGAGCAATTTTATATCTCATTGTGAAATGTACAAGTTTTCGACTTCGACCTACCCTTGTACATATATATATATATATATATATATATATATATATATATATATATATCCCTTCTCAGTATCCCCCTCCCTCCTTCTAGAACTCTCCCCTTACTACTCTGGAAACAAATAAAAATATCCTCGAAATAAAAGTGATGATAAAAATTTTATGACTCGAAAGAAGTAAAAAATTCCTCTGTGCCTCTCATGTCGTTTAATAAATATCCATCGGGTGGAATGGTGGTGGGGTTAGGGGAGGTTAGGGGAGGTTGATCGTACAACGATCGTTGTTTTAAAATTCAAACTTCATCCTCCTTCTATCGTCGTTCTCAAAGACAAGGAGGAGTAAGAAGAGGTGGAAGAGGAGGAGGAGGAGGTGGAGGTAGAGGTGGAGGTGGAGGTGGAGGTGGAGGAGGAGGAGTATGGGGAGAAGCGGGAGGGAGAGAGATAAGAACGAGACAAGGAAGAGGCGCCCTTTAAATTAATTTCCAAGTAGTTTAAAGGGGAGAAATTCCTGCTTCTAGGGTTGCGCTTATACGAGTGAAAGAATGGCGAAGTTGTTGGGATGTTGGCGGGGATAGGGGTGGGAGGGAGGGAAGGTGTTAGGGAGGGGGCTCGACAATAAACCGTTCTATCTATCCCTTTTTCGTTATCTTTTACAGTATCTAATCTCGATACATAAAACTTGCCGATAGTGTGTTTAGGTTTCTTTTGTGTGTGTGTGTGCGCGCGCGCGTGTGCATGTGTATATAATATATATATATATATATATATATATATATATATATATATATATATATATTTATATATATGTTAAGTACATTGTGTACGTACATATTTCTTTCTTTCTATTTTTTTTTAATTATTTTTTTTCTTCTTCGATCGAATAGATCGGTTCTTTTTTCTTTTTCTTCTTTCTTTCTTTTTCTGTTTTTTTTTCTTTCTCTCTCTCTCTCTCTCTCTCTCTCTCTCTCTCTTTTTTTTTTTTACAATGGAAAATAAATTGTCACTATCCCATTAGTCGACTTAGTATCAGTATAAAATTATTTTCGTGTCATTGACGATTTTTCTCGTTTTCTTTCATCATTTTATTTTTCGACTTCATTTTTTTGAAATGAAAATTAATATTAATATTAATATTGATATTAAAAATAAAAGAATCGTTTGAATATATCGACGTCGACAATTTCGATTATCTAGATCCTTTCAAATTAATTAACAATCCTTTAACCCATCCTTCGAAATGATTCATTAATTAATTATCCCACCGGAGTATTCAAAAAAAAAAAAAAAAAAAAAGAAGACAAAAAAAAAATTAAATAACACTTCTGTTCCTATTGGACGTATAGAAGAAGAAGAAGAAGAAGAAGAAGAAGAAGAAGAAGAAGAAGAAAAAGAAAAAGAAAGAAAAAGTCAAAAAGTCGCGGCGATGATTTCAAAAGTTCCCCTTTTATTTCGCGAATAAAAAAAAAAAAAAATATATATCTCGATTACCTGGTCGAAACAAGAAGACCGGAAAGAAAATGAAAGAAAGACAAAAAAGAAAAAAAACAAGAAATAGAAAGAAAGAAAGAAAGAGGAAAAAAGAAGGAAGAAAAGGAGGATGGGCTGACAGGGTGGGGTGGTGGTGGTGGTGGTGGTGGTGGTGGTTGGGGGAGGGGGTGGCTGGAGAGAAAAAAAAGTACCAACGAATGGATTTAAAGAAGAGGGAGCACTCGAAGTTTTTCTAGTTTCTCTCTCTCTCTCTCTCTCTCTCTCTCTCTCTCTCTCTCACGAAGGAACGACAACTTGAACAAATGCGAAGAAGAAGGGGTGGGGGACGAGGGAGCGGCGAGGAAAAAAAAGAACAAAACAATATAATACAATAAAAAAACAAAACCAAACAAGCTTTTCCTCGACGGCAAAAGTAGTAGTATTCGCGCGCGCGCTCGCTCGCGATAGACGCGGTAGACGCGGAAGAGCCGCAGCGGTTTTTTTCAAGTGATCTCTCTCTCTCTCTCTCTTTCTCTCAACGTCTCGTAAATTCGCGAGAGAGTACACTTCGTTTTTTATTTCTTTTTTTTTTTTTTTTATTTTCATTTTCAGTAGAAAAGCTCGCGAACTCTCGAGCCTCTTCCCTTTACCCCCCTTACTTCACCCCTCGGTACCACCCTGATCCTCCTACCCCTCCTCATCACCCCTCCTTCCGACTTGTATGACGCATATGACGCAAGTGTCTAGTGGTCCGTGTAGGGTGGGAGCTGGGGGGGGGAGGTGGTTAAGAAGGTGGTATAAATGCAGGGCGAGAGAGAGATAGAGAGGGAGAGAGAGAGAGAGAGAGAGAGAGAGAGAGAGAGAGTATATACGAGGACTATGAAAAGAGAATAAGGAGATGAAGGAAGAGGATGGAGAGTGGTGATAGGAGTAAGAGGGGGTGATAGTAGCGAACCGGGATTGGTGGTGGTGGTGATGGTGGTGGTGGTAGGAGGAGGAGGAGGAGGAGGGGGGGGAGGTTCGTGAAAGTTCGCACATCGATGCGCTTTTTTCGTATCGTCGTCGATGGACGTCGAAGGAGATAAGGAAATACAAAAACTTGAGGGGAGGGGAAGACGCGTTTGTTGCGTCGTCACGGATCATTCTCTTTCTCTCTTTCTCTTTCATCCTCTCTCTTGCAAGTACATGTATACGGACGCATAAACAAATACGTATGGACGTATAAAAAGTATATTTGTCGAGAAAGAAAAGGAGAAGAATTGTGTCGTATTTAAAATAATTGGGTTTGAGGATTGGGTGGTTGGGTGGGGTGGTGAGGTAGGGGGTGGTAGGGAGGAGGTAGGGTGGGAAGGAGGGTAGGAAAAAGAATTTGTCGTCTCCGTCAGAATTTCTCTCTCTATTTTTCTATCTATCTCTTTCTTTTTTTTTTCTTTCTCTCTCTCTCTCTCTCTCTCTCTCTCTCTCTCTCTTTCTCATTCTCACCCGTGGACGTTCCCAGTCCCAAGCGCAGTTTCTAATTATTCTTCACTCGAGACGGTCGCTCGTACGTCGTACCTACGTATGTACGTGCTCCTTGTTATTTCTCTCTTTTTTATTTATAGTCTAGAGAGAGAGAGAGAGAGAGAGAGAGAGAGAGAGAGAGAGAGAGAGAGAGAGAGAGAGAGAGAGAGAGAGAGATATGCGTGAAAGAGGTATGCGTGTGTTCCGCAACCGACCAACGGAAGGAAAGAAGCGAGACAGAATAGGGTTCTCGTGTATTTTTAGTTAGACACATCTACATATAACACACACACACACACACACACACACACACACACACACACACACACACACAGTAAACGTAATTATAACTAACACACTCGCTTGTATACGCATATATTATAACGTTCGATACATACCCGTACATTCACCTATTGCGTGTATGTTTCCCCTTTATATACACGCAGGTATATACGTTTATATATATATATATATATATATATAGTACACGTATGTCACGTAAATACACACACACGCACACACACACACACACACACTTATTCGTGTACATAGTCGTCTAAATTTCGCGTAGACGGATCGTGTGGTACACTTGCATATTATTCTACATACTCGTATTAAAAAACACACGTACGCACGAACGTAAATGCGAACGTATTTACGTCGAATTCGATCGAAAGGAAAAAATCGTGGATGCCTCGCTTCGATCGGAATATGAGGAAACGATTTATTCGTAATTCCTACTACGTTCGAACATATCTCCATTTCCCAAATGATTTCTCTTTTCGAAAACTATTCGATTTATTATTCCCCGGATTGAAATTATTTCCTCGGGATATTACGTAATTTCTAGGGCAGATTTTATTACGTTCGTCGAAATTCGTACTTTCTATTGGGCTGGGGATGGGGTGGGGTAGGGGCAGGGGCAGGGGCAGGGGGCGGGGAGGAGGCAGGGGTGGGGGTAATTAATGTCGCTTTACGTATGACTCCGAGGAGAGCGAAGCTTATATATCTTTCTTCTTCTTTTCTAGGGGAGAGATGCATTTTCTTTTATTTTTTTTTTTTGAGATTTTTTTCTTTCTTTCTTTTTTTCTTTTTTTTTTTTTTACTTATCCCTTCCGTTTTATTTTTGCCTTTTCCCCTCTCCCCACTTTATTTTCGTTTTACTTTTTCTTTCTCTCGTACTTTTTCTACTTTTCTTTTTCTTTTTTTTTTTTCTTTTTCTATTTTCTCGCATTCCTCGCGTCAGCTGCACCGAGTCCGTCCCATTTTCGGACAATTTTCTATGAAATTCTTTCACATAAGTACGCTTTAGCTTCGCGGCAAAAGTGCTCTGAAATACATACTTACATACATACATACATACGTATATATATATTTTTTTTTGAGAGACGAAAGTATTCTAAAATTCTTAGAAAATTATTAGACCCTTCTCGCGTAATATATCATACGAAATCTATTTGAATTTATTACGCGGAAGGAAATTACGCCTTACGGAAAATAAAGTTGCATGAATTTTTTTTGTTTTGTTTTCTTTTTAATATAAAATCAATTTCGCTTGAAATTTATAATAATTAATTAATTAATTAATTATATAATTTATATAATTTCAATTTGTTATTAATTTTTCATAATATTGTTAAGTTCTTCATTTATTTCGTTTAATTCGTCAATTTTTCTCGACATACTATGTTAGGAAATTATTCAAAGAATAAAAAAAATTATTCTTTCGTTAGATGTCCAGATAATTTTTTGTTTATTTATTTATTTATTTATTTATTTTTGTTTTTTTTTTTTCTATAAAATTCTTTCCAAAATCTACGTTTTAGCACGTATCAAAGCGTGCTCTCTCTCTCTCTCTCTGTTATATATCGTCGATGAAGAGGAAGTATGTATTTGATTAAAATACTTCAAATTATTAGAAAACTTTCTTAGTTATAATCCCTTAAGTAGAAATTCGATCTCTATTGAAGTTCATTATAATTAATTATCTTCAACGAATAATTTGGCGAATGAAATATTAGACGTTACTTGATTTTCTTTTTTATTTATCTATTTATTTATTTATTTATTTCATCTTTTTCATTTTTAACTTCAAATCGATACAGCGTAATTCCTTTTTTACTTATTTGCTTATCGCGTGAATTATTTTTTTTCTTTATTCATTTCTTTCTTTTTTTCCTTTTTATTTTTAACTTCAAATCGACACGGCGGAATTCATTTTTTATTTATTTATTTATCGCCTAAACTATTTGTCTCTTTATTTATTTCCTTTTTGTCTCTTTTTTTTTTTCTTCTTTTTCTTTATATTTTTTACTTTCAAATCGACACGGCGGAATTTATTTTTTATTTATTCATCGCGTAAATTATTTTTGTCTTTGTTCATCGTTTTTTCTTTTCACTCTTTCAAACCTCAAATCGACGCGGCGGAATTTCTATTTCACTTATTTATTTATTGCGTGAATTATTTTTTTCCTTTTTTTACTTTTTAACCTCAAATCGATGGGGCAGAATTTATTTTTTACTTATTCATCGCGTAAATTATTTGTCTCTCGTTTTTCATTCTTTCTTATAAATTCGCGTTAATTTGTTATGAATATTCGAGTTAAAGTGATTTACTTTAGAAATTCGTTTGCATTTGATCAACGATCGCTTGTTTTCCTTACGAAGAGCCCGACGTCAATCCGTTTACCGAAGATAACAGGAAGCACTTGACGGGAGGAAACGATGTCGGCATAGACTGAAAAAGAGGCTGAGGCAATTTTTAGTCACCCGGTTTTTCATAGTTCCTCCCCCTTTTATCGCTCTTCTATTTCGGATATTTTATTCGTCGTGTAACTCAATACAACTCGTATTATTAACACCCCCTTCACCCAACCTCTATAAATCAGTTTCTCATTCGTTTTCTTTCCCTTTCTTTCTTTTTTTTTTTTTCCTTGATTTTTTTTTCTCCCCCTTTCGCCGTGTCTGATACGAAAAAGAAATTCGTTTTTTCATTATTTTTTTATTTTATTTTTTTTTATTTTTCAGTTTTAACCTGAAACTTTCATCGTTACGGATCGCAATTATGGCTCGTAATTATGGCAAATAATATATTAATGAACAGTAATTAGTGGTATGAACAGAAACAAAGTATGAACTATGTTATAGTGATAATTGGAGTTTAATTATTACGAATATTGTTATATACAATATATCGTATAATTTGTGCAACGGTGTTATTATATATACCAAGTATGATTTATATTAAAAAAAGAAATATATTAAATTTAGGATACACGTAAAGCAACAATCGAGTTCTTTATTAGAAAAACATATGAAATAAATTTTGATTGATATTGATCTTTAATTTCGTAAGTTAACAGAAATATTATTACATTCAAATTATATTGCAAATGAAAATAATTCTGATTGTATAATTAATCACAGTACAAATGTAATAACAATATCATTATTTATTATTATATATAATTAATATTGTCAATATTAATTATAATTAATATCGATAATATTTACTAATTTAATATTGATAATTATTATTAATTGTTTAATTAATAACATCAATAATAATAATAATAATAATAATAATAATATTATTATTATTAGTATCATTAATTATCATATACGAAGATATTATATAATTAATAACATTATTAATTATAATTATTATTGATAATAACAATGATACTAATTATTATTAATTACAATCGTATTTGGATCATTTTGAAAGACGAAAATGGTAACAATTTCTTAGATAGAAGTTTATGCATACATACCTTAGATATCATAGGTACATACATATATACGTGCATATATATATATATATATATATATATATATATATATGTATATATATCCACACGATGTATTATCATACTGGAAACGTTTGTATATATACATATACGTACACACATACATATATACATACATATATACATACATATATACATACATACATACATATACGTACATATATATATATATATATATATAAATTATACATACAGGTATATAGGTATTTAGGTATACACGTGTAGGCATTTGACCTATCGGAACAATCCCTGTCTCAACTAATGATTAACGCGTGCCAATCAGCAATAGCTTAGTATCAGGAGGGTTCCTCGGGTTCTCTCCTCTATCCCATTAGATCGAATCGTTCATTAACATCGTACGAAACACTCCAGTTTACTCTGAAACAACATTATTCGTTTATTATATCGTCGTTTCGATTGGCCCAGTTTAGTATGTATGTTTTATTATCAGTATGTTTTATTATATAAAATTTATTTTCGATAAAAATGTATATACACGTATATATGCAAATATATATAAATATATATATATATATATATTTTTTTTTTATTAATACAATATAAAGTACGCAATATGGCGCGAGATATAGGAGTCCATCTTTTTTCTCCCGACTTTGTTTTAAAATATGTTTATTCATATTATTAATGTATTGCATAATTTTTCTTTTGATCTCTCTCCTTCTCTCTCTCTCTCTCTCTCACTCTCTCTCTCTCTCTTGCACTTTTGTCTTCTTTTATTTTCTCTTATTTTTGTGAAGAAATGACACGTATAAATAACAATTCAACGAATGAATGTATTCATGAAGTGATATACGAGTTGGTGTTCGTCAAGGATCAGTATTTTTATTTTTTCTATTATTTTATTTATTTTTTTTTACGTGCTAGAATCACTTTTATTTTTGTCGTCGATCTATTGGATAATTTTCTTTTGCTTTTGTAATTCAAATTTTCTTACGGGAAAGAATCGGTCGTTTTTTATTCGCGAAACTCCGATATTTTGTTTCGTTTCGTCGATGAACTTCTTTTATTTTTATTTTATATGTATATATATATATATATATATATATATATATATATATATATTTTTTTTTTTCATCGAAGGATAATAATAGATTTTATTATAATTAATTTAAGTATTGTTATTTAATTAGTAATAAAAATGTAATGGGGAAATTTTTATCCGAATTTTTTTTCTTTTTCTCTTTCAAACGATTACAATAAACGAGTAAATTATTTATTTATTTAGTCGATACACGATATTAAACGATGAATAAATATTAATACAAAATATTTCTAAATAATTTCTTTCTGTTTGTGTTCGTGTGTGTACGTACGTACGTACGTACGTACATATTTTATTTATTACATACATATGTATGTACATATATATGTGTATATATATATATATATATATATATATATATATATATATATATATAGATTTATTTTTTGTTTTCGTCTCATCGATCTTGTTTGTTTACAATTATCTTTTTTCTTGCTATTTCTTCTTTATTTATTTTTTTATTAGTCACGCTATCGATATTAAAAATCGTTCGCGAGAAAGCACAAGAATAACCAACGTTTTATTATCGATTGTTGTGGCGTTGCCACGGTGTAAACAGGTACGAAAGCCATCTATTGCTTGCCTGCTCGCATCGTTCGCATTTATGTCTATGAATAATAATAAACGATTCACGAAGATACGATATATATATATATATATACGATATATATATATATATATATATATATATATATATATATTTATATATATATATAAAGGAAAATGGACGTAACGTTAATAAAAATTTTACCTCGACGTGTACGATCTTTTCATTGTATTATTACATAACTCGTTTTCAAATTATTCACGATCGTAATTATTTATTCAGCTTTGTTATCGTACGCAAACTGAAAAGGAAATGAAAAAATATATATGTGTGTGTGTGTATATGTATATATGTATATATATATATATATATATATATATATATATATATATATATATATATATTTCGTACTGTGAAATTTGTATTAACGTGTCATATCATTTTTTTTTTTTTTTTTAATTAACGGTAATCCTCGGAAATTGCGAATAATTTTTTTTCGACGATAAAAATCGTTCTCGTTGCAGCAAAAAAAAAAAAAAAAGAAAAAATAAAATAAGAATGAAGACTGAACAAAAATTTCCTTAAATTATTTCAATTTCGAAGAAGATTTCGATCGTTAAGATTTAATTATGATCAATAATTGATCTTACTTATTCCATTGTTACTGTTAATCATTCATGACAATGATTATTGATAACGATAACAAATTCTTCTTTGCTCGCGTCATTACTAATGATCTTTAATAACGATCGTGATCATTATTAAACCATCCGCAAATGATAAATTATGACAATGTTACTTAATTTTCAATAATTATTATTAAAAAAAAAAAAAAAAAAAAAAAAAAAAAAAAAAAAAAAAAAACGAAAAAGGAAAAGATTCCTTCTTTTTTTTCTATTTCTATCTCTCTTTTATTATTTATTTATTTTTTTACTTTCCATCTCGTAACAACGGATATGTTAAATACATCAAAAGGAATGTCGCTTAATTGTTCGAACTTACACTTAATTGTTCGACTGATTCTCTCGTCAGGAGTTTTTTTTCTTCTCCAAACTTTTCCCTTTCTTTTTCTTTCTTGTCTCTCTCTCTCTCTCTCTCTCTCTCTCTCTCTCTTCGTCTTCTTCTGTAAAACGATTGAAATCCTTAATTTTCCCAAATGATTTTAACGCGATTACAAATCGGAACTTGATTGAGTATCAGAAAACGTGTGTAATCGATTAACTCGTTAATTATTAAAAAGTTACGCACGTAATCGCACGTAATTATCGGGAGAACTGTTTGAAATTGGAGAAAAGTGAGATTGAGAGAGATAGACAGAGAGAACGAGAACGAGAACGAGAGAGAGAGAGAAAGAGAGAGAGAGAGAGAGAGAGAAAGAGAGAGAGAGAGAGATCATCGAGGTCGTCGAGGGTTTTATCTTCTTTTGAATATGCATCGTTGCATATCGTCGATTGTAGACAGAAACAAGTGGTAAAAGAGAGTGCGGGGGAGGGGGTGAATAATGAGTGCGTCGCGGAGGGACGAGAGGGAAAAAAAAAAAAATAAAGAAAGAAAGGAAAAAGGGGAAGACGGATGCAAAATCGAACGAAAATTATTCGAAGATTCGTATTCTTCACTGTAAATAAATTTAATTGAATTAAATTAATTATGAGGATTAATTTTAATTAATTAAAGAAAATCAAGTGGAATTAATTTTACTCCTTTCCCATGACTTGCTTCTTTTTTTTTTTTTTTTTCTTAAGATGCTCTTCCTTTCGATCCCCTCCTAAACCCCCTCCTGTATCCCCATTACCACGACATTTCTCAATTTCTTCGGATTGTCAAATTCCAAGCAATTTCTGCGAAAGTAAACGAATAATTTTAATAAAAAAAGTAATAAGAAATGAAAAAAAAAAAAAAAAAAGAAAAATCGAGGAATTTTTTCTTCACTTCATTTTTATTCCTTTTCGATACTTTTTTTTGTGTTTTTTTTCTTTTTTTTTGTTTCTTGTCCCGGTCCTTCTTATTTTTTCTTCCGACGAATTCGAACCAATGCGATTTGAAAGAGAAAAAAAAAGGAAATAAAAAACAATAACGAAGGCAATTTCGTTTTTTTTTCCTCCCTCCGATATTTATTCACCTCTCTCTCTCTCTCTCTCTATATATATATATATATATATATATATTTTTTTTTTTTAATTTATTTTTTTTTCTGGAATCAAACATCGGTAGAGCGTAAACGAATATATACGAGAGATATGAAAATTGATTATCATCAAATGATCTAGGAACTTTAGTGCCACCCTAGGATCCTTTCTTTCTTTCTTTCTTTTTTCTTTTTTTTTAATTTTTTTTTGATTCTTTTTATCTTAATTTTTACGCCCGTCTATTATGAACTTTTGATTGAACCTGTAGCAGTAGAAAGACAAAGACAAAGACAAAGACAAAGAGAAAGAGAAAGACGAACGGAAAGAGAAAGAGAAGAACGGAATATTCCAACGAATGATAGAAAGAGAGAGAGAGACAGAGAGACAGAGAGAGAGAGAGAGAGAGAGAGAGAGAGAGAGAGGAGAAAAAAAAGGAGTAATAAGGAAAAGAAGAAGGGTGTGGATGAAGGTGGTGGTTGGTGGGTGGCGTCGAGGGTTGGGTCTGGATCGGGGTAGGGGGTAGGGGGTGAGGATAAAGAAATACAATGAAAAGCTTTCTGTAGCAGATGTACCACTCACGTCTGAAAACCATCCCCAAGGCTTTTGTTGATTTAATAAACGCGAAGCCGCAAGCTCGCCGAGCTTCGACTATCCCCACCACCCCCATTGTCACTCTCTTTCTCTCGCGTATCGGAGAAACATATACGTACGTACGTGCACTCTCTCTCTCTCTCTCTCTCTCTCTCTCTACTTCTCTCTCTTTTTTTTTCCGTCTCCCTTTCTCTATCTATCTATCTATCTATCTATCTATCTATCTATCTCTCTCTTTTTCACCTTATACGTGTATTCCAAACCCACGGCACTACTTGCATCGAAAATGCGTTGCCTACAAATTGATTCGCATGCAGCCGAACGATGAAAGGCAATGGCCTTTGTTGCTGTTTCTACACAAAATATACTCTCTCTCTCTCTCTCTCTCTCTCTCTCTCTCTCTATCTCTATCTCGCTCTTATTTTTTGTATTCCCATTGTAGTTTATTCCACGATGCATCACTCTCTTTCCGTCCCTACTTTTTTCTCTCTCACTCACTCACTCACTCACTCACTCACCCTCCCTCTCTCTCTTTCACTCTCACTCACTCCCTCTACTCTACTTTTATTTCCCTTTTCTTTTACTTCTTCTTCTTTTTTTTTTCTCTTTTTTCCTTCTTCTTCCTCTTCTTCTTTTTACACGTTCTTGTCTCTCTCGTTGCGATAGGGAAACAGTGAGTGAGTGAATTAGATTGAGAGAGAGAGAGAGAGAGAGAGAGAGAGAGAGAGAGTGAGAGAGAGAGGGATTGAGAATAGGGTTGTGGAAAGAGAGAGAGAGAGAGGGGGGGGGAGAGGTTGGTTTTGATTTGCTATCTTTGTTTATGAGATAACATTATCCAAGGAGAAAATTGTCTTACCGATTATATTCAAATTAATTGGTAGATATTTTTGTTCCTTCCTTTTTTTTTTTTTTTGTTTTTTCTTTTTTTTCCATTGGAATTGGAAGGATTGATTGGAAGGATTGATTGGAAGGAAGGATTATTAATTTATATATTTATTATTATTTGTCTCGACGTATATCATTATAATGGTATGGATAATATTTCGTACGAAAGTGTTTCGAATGGGACCGTAGATATTATCGTATTAAGGATCTGTTTGATGGTTAAAATACAAAATGAAATTTGTTTTTGTAAACGACGCTTCGTGTATTTACTCATGTTAATGTGTTAGCTTTGGTTTTTTGTATTTCTTTTATATATATATATATATATATATATATATATATATATATATATATATATCATAGGAAATGAAACGCATTAGTTGTAACATTGTTTATTATTTTAGATTGGAAAATACTTGTTGTTTGCATCGAGTGTACATATTTTTTCTTGCTTGTTCTGTGATATCCATTATTCTTGTGATATCCATATTGTTGGCACGTTTTGTAATAATCCTGGAATGTTTAAAAAAAAAAAAAAAAAAAAAGAGAAATTAAAAAGAAGATTAAGATGAAGAAGAAGACGAGAGAAGAAAGCGTTTTTAGGAGTTAAAGGTACGACCCGTGTAAAACGGTTTGAAGGAAAGAGCTCGAAAGTGTCTAGGCACTCTGTAGGCACACTTTGAGCTCGGATATGAGTGAGTGAGAGAGTAAGTGAGAGTCAGAGAGAGAGAGAGAGAGAGAGAGAGAGACCAAAGTGCGACCCAAATATCGTGAAACCGTGTCACACCACTATTGCGCGATGATCATGGAAATTCTTTTTAACTTTTCGCAAATAGCGAATTCCCATTCGACGAATTTTATTCTCTCCCAATCTTGTTTCACGTCTTTATCATCGTCGAAAATTCGAAGGAACATTTTTCTTTACTTTTATTATTTGTTTTTTCTTTTCTTTTTGTTGTTGTTGTTGTTGTTGTTGTTGCGTGTAATATCGTTAATATCATTTCGCAGTTTCGTAATTCTTTTTAATTATTTTTTTTTCATTTTTTTCTTCACCGATCGAACGACTGTTTCTTCCCTTTTTACTCCATCTCTCGTAATTTCAAATTTATTTTTATATTTTTCTTATCGATCATTCTTTTTTTTTCCCCTTGAATTCTCTCTCTCTCTTTTTTTTTTCTTTTTTTCTTTTTTTCCTCATTCGCCATATATATTTTTTTCAATTATTATTTCTTAAATCGAACGACGTTGCGTAGACGTATGGTTTATCTTTTCTTTTTATTTTTTTTTTTTTTTTTATTTTCCTTCGTTCGATATAAAATCGCGAATTTGTTTTTATACCTTTGAGATCGATATTCCTACTTTTTCTTCTTCTTCTTCCTCTTCGAAGTCTATTTTTTGTTTATATTTATAAAATTAATCCTCGTAATTATCGAAGGTTACGTAACGAGCGTAACAATGTGATCGAAAATTTACGACGACTTTATTTTCTTTTTATCGTCCATTAAAGGAGGGGGTACACTTCCATGTGGAGAAAAATATTTTATCTTTTTTTTTTTTTTCTTTTTTATTATTTACACGATTGCTCATTTTATTTAACTATTCTTTTTTTTTTTTTTTTTTATTCTCCCATCGAGTGCATACTTTAAGAAAAGATGTGTGTGTATGTGTGTGTGTGTATATATATATATATATATATATATATATATATATATCACACGTAGTAGGAAAATAAAGTATTAATAACGTATTAAAAGATTAATTCGATTTCGGCAAGCATAATTAACGAGCTCATTGGCAAGCAGAGTTTCGTATTCCATTTACGTAATGGTTCTGCATACACGCGTTAGATATATATACATATATACATATATACATATATACATACATACATACATACATATATATATATATATATATATATATATATATACATACACACATATGTATATATGTGTTCTAGAAACGATCCTCATAGTTAATGCGGTTCGTCCTTTCTACGAGAACGAATAAAATTTTGATTAACGGCTAGATATCCCTGTAACAGGAGGATATTAATTACGATTTAAAGCACGGCGTTTCTAGAATTTTAACGATTGTCCCGTTTATATATCCCCGTTAGATACATACATACATACATACATACATACATACATACATACATACATACATACATACATACATATATTATATTATATATATATCCGAGGGTTGGTGCTGCTGCTTATCTAATAATAAAATTTCTCTTTGCTTCGAACACTTTTTCTCTATCTCTATCTCTATCTCTATATCTTTATCCATCTTTCTAACGTTCTATCTATCTCGTTTTGTTTTTAATACATAATAACAATGACGATGACGATAATGACGATAATGACGATAATGATTAATGATGATAATGGTGACGATGATTCTATACGCTTCGAATGTCATTTATTTTTTATTACATTTTTTGTTATACTTTTTTATTATCATTTTAAGAAAGAGAGAGGGAGAGAGATTATATGTGTGGGATCTTGTAATAGTGTGTGTATGTTTTCTTTTGGTTCATTTTTTTTATTGGTTTTTTTTTAGATCTTTACCTTAACAATCCGAAAGACAGGAAGAAATAAATAAAAAGAGAGAGAGAGAGAGAGAGAGAGAGAGAGAGAGAGAGAGAAAGAGTGTGGGTAGTAAGAAATAGAAAGAAATAGAAAAAGAGTGTCTGTGTGAGTAAGAAAGAGAGAGATAGATTGTCAGATAGTAGCCTTGTTTCTCTGTATCTTTCTTTTGTGTGTGTGTGTGTGTGTGTGTCTGTGTGTGTGTCTGTGTGTGTGCGCGCGCGCGCGCGTAAGTTTGTACGTGAATGTACATTTGTACATGAATGTTTTTAAACTCTTTATGCTATTAAATTAAAAGAGAAAAAGAGAAAAAGTGTGTGTGTGTGTGTGTATGTGTGTGTGTGTGTGTGTGTGTGTGTGAAAGAGAGAGATAATATAATTTGTAATGAATTTAATTTCGTTCATATAGAAAGAGTGGAAAAAATTTCGGGATGAAAATCGTTCGATTATTTTTGTCCCCATTCCGGTCTAAATAAAAATAGATCATAGTAATAGTATATATATAGATCGTGATTCTTCTAGGTCGAAGGACTGATTCATTCTAAACTATTATCTTCCCTCTTCTTCTTCTTCTTCTTCTTCTTCCTCCTCCTTTTCTTCCTCTATTTTCTATGATTCACGTCTATTTTTTTTTTCTTTTTTTTTATAATAATAACATTTTGTTATAACACGCGATTGAAATTAATTAAGTAATTAATTAATTCATTTTTTCATTAATTAATTAATTAATTAATTAATTTATTTATTTATACTTCTCTTTTTATTTTCTTTGTTGTTGTTATTGTTATTATTATTATTATTATTATTATTATTATTATTATTATTTTTTTTTTTTTGAAATAGTTATTATCGTAATTGCGCTCAGTAAAGTGTCCATCCTAACGTAGAAATAAAAGGAAACGTGTGCGTAACTAACTCTTGACTTTTTAAGGGGTTTAAAAGGAACAAAAATTTCTTCCATTTTTCTTCTTCTTTTTTGTTTCCTTTTTTCTTTTTCTTTTTCTTTTTCTTTTTCTCCCTTTTTCCTTTAAGTTGTTAACGGCAAAAGAAAAGCTCGTGCCACGTAAGCCCGATCCTATTCTCCTCTTTTTTTCACTTTCATCTTACTTTTCTCTTCTTTTCTTTTTTTCTTTTCTGTGTATTTTTTTTTTTTTTTAGTTTTCCTCTTTTTTTTTTTTCTTTAAACCTACCGTTGAAAAATATGGTAGGAAACGAAAGGAAGAAAAAGGGAGAGAAGTAAAGAAAGAAAGAAATAAAGGAAGGAACGAAGTCGAGAGTGTAAATATTTCTTTTTTTATTTGTTCATTAAAAAATTAACTCTTAAAAGCTACGATGAAGAAAAACAAAAAAACGCTTTTGGTAACGTAATGAGTGAAATTACTGTATAATATTATATTTCTATATATATATATATATATATATATATATATATATATATATATATATATATATATATATTAATTATTTTCTTCTTCTTTTACTTTACGTTTTAGAAACTAAACAAAAAAACAAGTATTATATATATATATATATATATATATATATATATATATATATATATATGTATTTATATATAAATTCTTTTTTCTTTGCTTTAATTATTTTATATTAGATGAGAATTATCGTTAGCGAATTTTTCCTTTTTTTTTTTTCACCCTTCCTTTCAACCTTTTGCATTTTTCCCTCGATCACGAGCGAAATTTCTCTTCCATTATATTATTTTCTGGTTTAGAAATTAAAAAAAGAAAAAAAACAAAATTAATAAAATAAAAAGAAGGAAACATTTCTTCTTTTTTTTTTTTAATCGTTCAAAGCGTCAGACGATAATTATGAAAATGATGGACAATTATGATAATTTGCTTTTATATAATTAACGAAACTTATTTTTTCTTATATACATACACACACATACTTCGAGCGTTTAACCTCGTAATATTTCTTATCTACTTTGGGAGTTGAGGGGTTCGGGGGTTGGGGGTTGATGGACGGGGTTTGAAATTTCTTAATCCAACTAATAATCTTTAAAGTTTAAGACGATATCCTTTTTAATTTCTACCCTGACGTCAATAAGTAGCCATTAAACCGCGAACAGAGTTTTTCACTCGTTAACGAGTATTAAATCTCATCTGTCGTAAATCTCATCAATGTTGTGTGGTGTGGTGTGCGCGCGCGCGCGCGCGCGTTGTTCTCGGAAATTTCTCTCTTCGTTTATATTTTTCTTTCTTCATTCTTCTTCTCCCTCTTATTTTTCCTTTTTATCCTTTCATTTTCTCCCTTTCTTTTTGTTTCTTTGTTTTTTTTTTTTTATTTTTTTTTTTATTTTCCTCTCCGTTAGTTTTCTAATTTTTACTACGAAGAAATTCGCGCGCGCGCGAGAGTTTTTAATAAGCGTCTACTCCGTTTAAAACTACCCCCTTCGACCCACCCTCACCCCCTCTCTCTCTCTCTCTCTCTCTCTCTCTCTCTTTCCTCTATTCCCTCTTCCTCATTCCTCCGAAGACAAGTTCGGAAGGATAATTTCGAAGTAATTTGTAAGTTCGTTACAAGTTAATTAACAAAAAATTATGTTGACGAAGACGCGGATACACGGATACACGTAAGTAGGTAGGACACATATACGTACGAGCACAAGCGCGCGAGCGCGCGCAATACAAACGCTCGTTAATTTCACTCGTTTAGTTTATTTTATCTGTTAAGTTAAAGTTACGTAGATTCCTACGAGTTATTTAGAAACTAATTCGTGTTATGGATAATCCGTTTTTATTCGTTTAACTTTTATATCACATTATATGCGATATTGTACATATAAAATTTACTGTATAACGATATTAATGCGTAATATAATATGTTCACATAGAGACACACACAGAGACACACGCACACACATTCGTTAATTTCTCTAATATGTTTTATCCTTTTTTCACGTAGAGTTTTAGAAATTTTTTCAAGTTGTTCAGAAGATAATTTTATTGTTATTATTGTTGTTGTTGTTGTTGTTGTTATTATTATTATTATTATTATTATTATTATTATTATTATTATTATTATTATTATTATTATTATTATATGTATATGTAATAAAATAATTATGTTTTATTTATTATACATCTAATAAATAAATAAATAAATAAATAAATAAATAAATAAATATATATATATGTTGTAACAACAACAATGATATGCAGTAAATTATAATATATTAAAATTGTTTAAAAATATTATATACTATACTGTATATTACTATACTCTTATTACACTAATATTATTATATTATAAAGTATTATATTAGACTATTATATTATTGCCTGATATATTATACTACGCCATACGTATGAAGATATGTGTGTTTCAATATGGTATCGTGTAATTTATCTTTATTATATTTTTTATACCAATATACGTACGGTATAATACACTTTACTATTATTATTATATCATTAATATCGTTATATCATAGAGTATTATAATGTAATATTATATTGTACAATAGTATATTGTTATATAATATAAATTACAATACAAAATATGAGATCTCTCTCTCTCTCGCTCTTTATATATATATATATATATATACCTATTTTAATATATTACTTAGACAATACATATATACATAAATACATATAATATATATTTGAAATAATTAAATAAATAACTATCATATTTAAACATGGATGACCTTATACCAAAAAGGAAATAAAAAAGGAACTAGCTAGGGATTAAGTAAAAAACTTTGGAATATGATGGCCGTTCAAATTCATAGTTCGCGAGAGAGAGAGAGAGAGAGAGAGAGAGAGAGAGAGAGAGAGAGAGAGAGAGAGAAAGAGAGAGAGACTGAATTATAAGCCACGGGACAAAACTTTCGTGTAAGTTTATACAATCGAACGAAAGAACGGACGGTACGGACGGACGGACGGACGGACGGACGTACGGATGGATGGATGGACGAGGCTTTGTAACTTTATACCTTAGTTCTTACAAGACTCGCTTGAGAGTTAATTAATTACGGAAAACGAGGAAAGTTTGTTTGATGTCGAGGAACGCCTCTAATAAAATAATATTCTGCGGCATATGCGATAACCGACCGATATTCGCGTTGCCTTTTACATAGGACACACACACACACACACACACACACGTCATGTATACACACAGAGAGACACACTTATACACACTTACAAACACATGAACAGACACATAGGCGTACACGTGAGAGCGTTCACCCGATTGTGAATTTTAATTAATAAATTTTCAAAGCTATTTCAAAGGATTTTCACGAAATTAACTTTATAATTTTAACGGTAGGGTGATAGAGAAAGAGAAGGGGACGAGGGAAAAGAGTGAGAGAGAGAGAGAGAGAGAGAGAGAGAGACACTGCAGTATGTTGGGATAGAATACTTCGTTTTAACTTTTTAAAACGTTACAAATTCCTACCTTTGACATCAGTATACCTGTATCATTAGAGTGCATACTTGTTGGAACTATCAAAGCCAAGGGAAGTTGATTTACGCTTGAATCGACTTTGTAATTCGATTTCTCGATGTCTTTTTAAAATTCGTCCAACGAGCTACGAGGTGGTGGTTCTTGTGCTCGTGGGCTGGGGTGGCTTTTTGGGTCGGCGTGGGGCGGTGACCGGGACGGGACGGGACGGGACGGGACGGGGGTGGGTTTGGAGAAAAATCACGCGAAAATATGTGCGAGTAAATTAAATAATCCCTTCTTTCTCGATTTTTTTTTCTTTTTCTTTTTTTTTGTTTGTTTGTTTGTTTGTTTGTTTGTTTGTAACTCGGTCGTTCCCAATTGAGAAATAATTTGATTCGTGTATTTTTTGAATTTAATTCGAATTATTATTGTTATTGTTATTGTTATTGTTATTATTATTATTATTATTATTATTATTATTATTATTATTATTATTATTATTGTAATTGTTTTTATTATTGTTATTGTTATTACTTTTTTTCTTCCTGTTTCTAGTTCGAACATCTCGAGTAAATTGATCCTCTATCGAGTTATCTAATCAAAGTTATACACTCACGTATATATACGATACGTATGTGTATATAAATATATATATATATAAATATATATATATATATATATGTCTAAAATATATACATACGTTCTCTGTAATTAAAAGAAAAAAAAAAAAACGAAAGAAAAAAGAAAAAAGAAAAAAAAATTTCTTTTTCATTATTTTTTTTAATTGTTTTTTTATTTATAGATATATATATATATTTTTTTTTCATTACACGCAGTATCGTTTATCACATTATAACCGTACTAATGATCGATATTATTTGCACGCATTGTATCTACAATTATAATAATTATTTGTATCGTCAATGTATTTAATCGACATGGTTAATATTAAGTATCGAAGCAATTGGCAGCAGATTTACACGCGTAAAATCGTAATATTGTAGTAAAGGTCGATGCGTGGACGTAATTATCTTATCAGTACATGCAATCAATACTCGTAAGTTTTACGTTGCACGCTTTCTTTCTTTCTTTCTTTCTTTCTTTCTTTTTTTTTTTGCGAACACGATAGAAAGAGAAAAACGAACAGAGAGGATCAAGAAAGAACAAAGAAGAAAAAAAAGAAAAATGAAAAATAAAAATAAAAATAAAAAATAAGAAAGAAAATCGAATCGCATGGTTTCGAAGAACTTTTGCGTCGACGAGAAATCTTCCTTTCCGCGAGAGATTCTCGAGTGAATGAATTTTTTGTTCCCTTCTTCTTCCTTTTCTTTCCTTTTCTTTTTCTTTTTCTTTTTCTTTTTCTTCGGTAATTCGACGAAAATATAAAAAATAAAAACGAGTAAAACCGATCGTGTGATATGTCGCGACGTTTATTTACCGTCGTTTTAGACTGATATTTTAAAACTTGGCCTAATAGAAACGAAAAGATATTTATACCTACAGTTTAAACGAGAACGATCTCTCACATCTGTTGGCGATATACTAACGGAAAACCAGAGCCCGATTATCGTTTTCTGAATTTGGCAATGGCGCCGGTACCGTTGCAATGGAAACTGGCTCAGTGCCTGAATCTCGTCGAATTCAACATTCAACCTCATTCGTTTATTCTCTCTTTATCTGCCTATCTCTTTCTCTCTCTCTCTCTCTCTCTCTCTCTCTCTCTCTCTCTCTCTCTTTTTCTAACTATCTGTCTCTTTCACACACACTTGAATTTGGACATGTGGGGCAGCTGTCTTTGTCCTTCTTATCTACTTTCATCGTTCCATATCCTTTCTATTTGTTCACTAGTACTCTTACTTATATATACATATGTACATACTAAAAATATATGTGTGTATGTGTGTATGTGTATGTGTATAATAGTTCTATTTTCACAATTTATCATGACGAGGAAACGTCGGTAAACTAGGTTTCTTCTACAATATACATGTAAAAACTCACATATATATATATATATATATATATATATATATTGATTTGATATTATGTACTTATTCTATCAAAATAATAGATTTAAACTTATCCATTATGTGTATAAATGAATAATGAAAAATATTATTATATATATATATATATTTATTTATTTATTTGATAAATCCATTATATCGGTGATAATAAATATTAATAAAAATTTTCTATGCATTGTATTAAACGATAGATTTGTTTGATTAGTATATACGAATATCATATACATACATACATACATACATACATACATACATACATACATACATACATACATACATGTATATATAGATGAAGGGTCATAAATTTATATTAAATACGACAGATCCATCCATAAATGTTAAATTCAATCTATAGATCCTACTTATACATCATACGTGCTTATAAAATAAAGCGATCTTAAATAAAATTAGATTCGTAGATTAAAAAAAAAAAAAAAAAAATAAAAAAGAAGAAACATATTCACGTATATCTTCGATTTTAACTGTCGTCATCGATATACATATATATATATATATATATATATATATATATATATATATATATCATTTAATTTTGATATATATATATCATTTAATTTTTAATTTTGTGATTCCATAAAAAGCAAAAGAAAAAAAAAACAAAAAATATATAAATATACACAAATATAAATAAAAAAAAAAAAAGTTATAAGAAAAGAGATTCCCCGAGATAAAATAGAAAAAAATTGTGAAATTCGTGATCCAGCTAATTCGAGTGATCGTGGACCGTAGAAATTGTTAATGGGTGGCCGGAGGGAAAGGGATCGGGAAGGGTGAGGGTTAAGGTGGGTGAAAAGAGGGGTAAAACAAACGTGAACGATTTTCATGCAAATCGTGTACATTTCGTACGTCCATATATATATATATATATATATTCTTTTGCATGAGTGAGAAAGGGTCAGAATGGGTTGAGAAGGTGAATGGTTGGGGTGGAGAGGGTGGGAGGGAGGGGTGTGAAAGGTCTCGGAATAACAGGAGCAATCGCGCATTAAGCTTTCGTTGCTCTTAGAGATCTCGACTTTCAAATCTCTCTCTTTCCCTCTCTCTCCCTCTCTCTCTCTCTCTCTCTCTCTCTCTCTCTCTCTCTTTCTCATTTTCTGTGAACCTTAATGTTCGAATCGATAGTCGTTTTAAAACGGCACACCGACGTAAACCTGAAAATATTTTCGAGGGAAATGAATGGAATGGCTGCTCCAACGATCTGAATTTCGTTGACGTTGACTGGTGAAAATTTAAAAGAAGGAAAAAGAAGAAGAAAAAAAAAAAATAGAATCAAATGTAATAACATTTAATAATCGATGAATTTTGTCTACTTCGATGAGGTTCAATTTTCTTTTTTTTTTTTTTTGTTTATTTCGCTTAGATTTTATTTTTGTTTCTTTTTTTTTTCGTCTTCCTCTATATATATATATATATATATATATATATATATATATATATCGTGTGATATCAATGGCTAGAAGTATTTTGTTTATTGGTAGTCTGTAATCCGATAAAGAAAAAAATAAAAACCAAAAAAATAAAAAACAAGAAAAAACCGAACAGAAGAGAGGTTAAAGCAAACGAAGGGATAAGAAAAAGAAGAAAAAATAAACGACGAAAAGAAGAAACAAAATATATTTAATTATTTAATAATAATTTATATATTTAATTTCACGAAACGTACGGGTAATGAATTTTTTTTTCTTTCTTTCTTTTTTTTTTTTTTTTTTTTTTTCTTCATCACTCCGTATTTGCGTTATGTTTCGTATACGTTAATTAAGTACTCTAATTTTCGATATAATATATTAACGTACGCGTCACTGGTAATTTTTTAAAATGTATTAAATCTACATGCGTATTAATTTTACGCGCAACATTTATTAATTATCTCGTATCGTTGAAAGGAAGGAGAGACGAGAGAAAGGAAATTAAAAAAAAAAAAAAAAAAAAAAAAAGAAAAATGAACTGAAAAGAAAACAAAATAAATAAAATAAAATAAAAATGAAAAATAAGTGAGAGAGAGAGAGAGATTATTAATTCGGACGGATACTGATTAATTAAGTATATATTATATACCGTGAGATACGGTAATACGATGATTGGCTATGATAAAGTATAAAATGTGATATTAACGTTAATTGATAATAATAAAAATTTTTTACTTGACTTAATAATGTTAACAAGAGAAAGGAAAAAAAATGTGTGTGTGTGTGTGTGTGTGTGTATGTGTGTATGTGTGCGTGCAAGTATAAACCCGTGAGTAAATCAATAATGATAAAAAAGAAAAAAAAAAAAAGGAAAAACAAGAACGACGACGTAGCGAATGAATATATTATATATCAAGTTTTATATATATATATATATATATATATATATATATATATATATATAATGAAAAACAAGAAACATGGGAAGAGAAAAAATGAGAAGAGAATAGCGAGGGGGGAGGAAAAAACCCCCGTCGTTTTAAAAATCGATATACGTCGCAAGGTAAGACATCCTTCATCGAGTTCTTTGTCTATAAATCGTGTTGTAATAAAGTACACACGAGATTTCCTTTTCTATAGGATTCCAACGAAAAGATCGCTCTATTTCGCACTTCACCACTTGACGTTTCTATATAAACACATACACTAACACACACACACACACACACACAACATACATTTCTATATATATACACGCATACAATATGTATCCACGTATAAAATATACAATGTGTAAATTTACGGGGTGTCAATCGAACGACGTGCAATATCTCTCTCTTTCTCTCTCTCCGTTTCTTTTTCCTTCTCTTTCATTCTCTTTCGCGTTCATATATATATATATATATATATATATATATATATATATATATTTTATCATGGATGTTGGTCCAAAGGATAACAAGAAAAGAAAGATGGAAGCGGATTTATGTTTTACGATCTGGTGTTTTGTTACTGACTTGACGTAGATATGTATGTACATATGTATGAATATACATACATACAACATACCTATATATATATATATATATAAAGGTATGTATGTATGTATGTATATATATATATATATGTACATACGTATTTATTTTACGTACGTAGAATCATCCCTTAAACTATTATTATTATTCGTATTCGAATACGAGTTATTGCAAATTTTATACCTACCTTCTTAATTATTTGCTATGTTTTAATTATGATAATAATAATCGATCATAATCGATCGAGAAATGACGTAGAATGTAAAACGATCTCATTGTCGATGCTTTTAAAAGTGAAAAAATAAAATGAAAAAGCTACGATTGATTAATTAGGATTGATTAATAATAATAATAATAATAATAATAATAATAATAATTAAATTTTAATTAATTAATTTTATTCAATTAATTAATTAATTTTAATTAATTTATTATAAATCTAATCATAATAATAATAATAATTATAATTATAATAATAATAATAATAATAATAATTCTTATTATTATTATTAGATTTATAATAAATTAATTAAAAATATTATATTTATAATATATATAATAAGAATAATAATAATTATTAATAATAATAATAATTATAATAATATTATTATTATATTATTACTATTAATATAATAATAATAATTATTATTATTATAATTACTATCATAATCGTAAATCGATAAAATCCGAATAACGATTGATATTATTTTTGAGTTCCCATTCGGTGCTTTCAACGAGAACAAATTTTCTTTTCGTAAGAATGTAAAACGAGAGAGAAGACGTTGGATCCGAGTTTAGCTTGCGTGATTTGTTCCGATTCGTTTTACGGGTTCTGCTTTACAGTTAGAAAAATTCATTTTGAGATATCGCAAAAAAGGGAGAGTGGGTAGGACAAAAAAATTCGAATGACAGTTTACACAGGTTTGTAAGTTTTTAGTTATCGTCATATAAAGCCCGTATTCGATATTTTAATATATATATATATATATATTGAAATTTATACATATTTTAATATATATATTTATTAAAATATATATATAATATTATATATTATATATAATAAATATATATTTTAATATATATATTTTTTAATATATATATATTTATATATTTTTTTAAATATATATATATATATAAATAAATAAATAAATAAATATTTATATACGATGGAAAGTAGAACGATGATGGGGATATTAGAATGTGAATTTTAATAAGTCGCGTTGCGTGTTTTTATTTTCTCTCTCTCTCTCTCTCTCTCTCTCTCTCTTTCCCTTCGGTTTATACTTTTAGTTTCCAAATTGTTTTATAAAGTTTGACAACGATGCTGCTGGCGTTGATGTCGTTGTAGGTGTTGGTGGTAGTAGTGGTGGTGGGTGGGTGGTGGTGGGTGGGTGGTGGTGGTGGTGGTGGTACATAAGATGAAATTTGAATAATAATTTTCTCAAACCGTATGCCTAGGTGTTTCCCTGTTAAGCTGTTATCAATATTTTAATATATGCAATGGTTTACTAGTAAGTGAAAAAGATTGAAAATAAAAAAGTGAAAAAAAAAAATAAAAAACGTTATGGAAATTTTAAGAGTTCGACGTTTAAATTGTTTTCAATATTTTTTGTTTATTTTCAGTTATTTTATTATTATTATTATTATTATTAATTTTTTTATTATAACTGAGGTAAACGACAATTACGACGAAATGAAAATTTAGAAAAAAGAATGTTTTGATTGTAAGATTTAAAGAGAGAGACAGAGAGAGAGAGAGAGAGAGAGAAAGAGAGAGAGAGAGAGGGATGAAAGAAATAAAAAGAACTTTAACTTTTAGTTTCCAAATTATTTCGAATATTTTAATAAAGATAATAACGGTAGATAGGATATAGAGATCGGGGATAATAGAAAAGGAATTTGAATAAGAACTTTTGCAAAAGGGGCGGCGGTGGGGTGGGGTGGGAGGTCTTCGTAACACTTCGGAACTACTCGGAACTCTTCGGAACTTCTTCCACTTCGGAACTCTTTATAATTTAATGATGCTGAAATATGCCGGGAATCTATTCACTTTTCGGCTCGCCTATTATATTCTTTATAACAACTTCTTCTTTTTTCCCATTTTTTCTTTTCTTTTCTTTTCTTTCTTAATAAATCGACAATTAATAAACGCTTCTTATTTTTAATTTCTTGTATACTTTTTCTTTCTTTCTTTTTTTCTTTTGTTATCCCATCCCACGATCTTTTTTTCTCGAACGATCGAGAAACGACGGGGAACGTAAAACGATCTATCTCATTGTCCGATGCTTTTGAAAATGAAAAATACAAAAAAAAGAAAAAAGAAAAAAAAATAGAAATACGAGAAATAATCACGATCGATTGGGATCGAATTGGGTGTCATGGAAATATCTCGACGATTTTTAGGTTATTCGAGTGAAAGTGAAATTGTATGGTCACGCGAACAATAGTCAAGTTCACTTCGTCGAGTCTAAAAAATAATATGGGTTAAAAAAGAAAACAATATATATATATATATTTATACAATGGGGGAAAAAAAAATCAAGAAAAAAGGAAAAAAACCTGAGAAATACAAGAGAACGTACGTAAGAAAGAAAAGCCGATGGCAAATCGAGAAGCACGCGTGTCCGCCTCCTACCCTTACCCTACCCACCCTTACCCTCCTCCCCTTACTCTCCCACCACCCCTCTAATCTTCCACGGGTACGGAATATAGTGACACATCGAAAGGCAACATGGCAGTGACGGTTGGATGGGTGTGAGTGGATGAGTGGGGTGGTTAGATGTTGGAGTGGAGGGGGTAGGCTTTGGAGGAGAACTCGTCGAACAAAATTCGTACTTGTTCGAGTTGGTAGGATGATGGCGAATAGTAGAGTGAGAGAGAGAGAGAGAGAGATAGAGAGAGAGAGAGAGAAAGAGAGAGGGAGAGGGAGGGAGGGATGGTAGTAGGTAGAGGGGTGATTGGGTGATGTGGTATCTGATGCTGAGGATTGGATGGGGGTGGTGAAGTAAGAGTATGAGTAGTAGTAGTAGTAGTAGTAGTAGTAGTAGTAGTAGGAGGAGGAGGAGGAGGAGGAGGTGGAGGAGGAGGAGGGGTTTGTAGAATAGTAGGAAATACTTTTCTCTCAAATACATTCTGAACACGTTTTGAAGGAGATCCCTGACCCAGCGAATCGCAGTCTATCCCGGAAGCAATCCAAAATATTTTCTGTCTCTCTCTTTCCCCCCCCCCCTCTCTATCTCTATCTCTATCTCTCTCTCTTTTACGGACACGAACGTACAAATAGTACGTATCAAATACTAGTGGTTATGTACAATGTATTACATGTATGTATTACATGCATGCATGTATGTATGTATCTATGTGTGTGTGTATGTATGTATGTATGTATGTATGTATGTATGTATGTATGTATGTATGTATGTTGGAGTATGTATATATGATAGTTACATACGATGTACCAACGAAAATCGTGAGAGAAAACGTGAGTAATGTATGTGTATGTATGTATGTATGTATGCATGTATGTGCGTGCGTGCGTGTGTAAGAGTAAAAAGGAAGATAGTAGGGTTGGGAAGGGTGGGTGGGTTGAGAGAGGGGAGGTTGGAGGGGTGATGACGGTGGTGGGAGTTGGGTATATTCTCGCACGAGCCGCGAAAAACGGGGGGAACGCTTTATAACGCTACATTAACCGGCAATCTTCTCGCTCGGTGCATCCTAACTCTCTCTCTCTTTCTCTCTCTCTCTCTCTCTCTCTCTGTCTTCCTCTCTCTCTTCCTCTCTCTCTTTCCCTCTCTTTTCTCTGGTGCCACTCGTCGACCATCGTGTTCGAGATAACACGAGTTTCTTGTGTCGGTGGATGTGGGTGTGTGTGTGTGTGTGTGTGTTCGCGCGCGCGCGCGCGCGTATTTGTGTGTACGTTTGTGTATGTGTTCCTCTACTCGAATTGTAAAAGTGTATTACTATGAGAAACAGGACGAACACGTCGATAAAACTTTTAATTGCACTTACCTTCTCCTTCTTTCGTTTTACGTGAGTATGAGAGAGAGAGAGAGAGAGAGAGAGAGAGAGAGAGAGAGAGAGAGAGTGAGAGAGAGAGAGAGAGAGAGAGAGCTAGAGAATGAGAGAGAGAGGGAGAGAGATGGAGAGATAATAAAAAGGGATTGGAAGATTTATCGAGACTCGAAAGTCGTACAACGTGACGTCACGATCGAAAACTTAACATCTCGACAGGCACAAGATCGTCTTTGTTCTCTTTCTCTCTCTCTCTCTCTCTCTCTCTCTCTCTCTCTCTCTCTCCTTGAAACACGCAGTTAGGTACTTTCGGAAAGAGAGAGAGAGAGAGAGAGAGAGAGAGAGAGGGGGGGGAGAGAAGTAGGGTGATAGACTAAATTTAAGAATCATTTTAATTCTAATTATTTTTTTTAATTTTTGTTCTCGCGTCATGCGTTCGTACATTCCGAATTGTTTTTTTTTAATTTAATTTAATTTAATTTAATTTAATTTAATTTTATTTAATTTTATTTTTCTTAAGGCAACGTGTCTCGTAGGTGTGTGTCCTCGATTCTATTTTTGTTTGTCTCGTTTTATTTCTCTATCTTCTTTTTATCTTTTGGAATTGAAAATAAAATATTTTGAAATTGAAAATGAAATGAAGTATGACAATAAAATATATGACGTACTGGTTTAAGGTTCGTCGAATTTTTACTGCAATTATTACTGCTATTATTGTATATACTGTAATATATATTGTGTATATATTATTATTATCATCATCATCATCATCATCATCATCATCATTATCATCATTATTATTATTAGTGTAATTATCTTTTCAATTCGTTTTTAATGAATTTTCCTTCTCATTTTTCTTTTTTTTCTTTTCCTATCCCTTTGATATCTCGTATATTTACTTTTGTGCGTACTATTTTACATGTAAATAATTGAATTTGCACATCGTATGAATAATAACGCATAATACTTTCTTTAACCGTACTATTAATTCGTTTTATCAACGAAATGAGAAATTTTTGATAAACGAAAGGCAAAAAAAAAAAAAAAAAAAGGAAGAAGAAAAAATGAAGGAAAGAAAGGAAACGTCGTCGTACGCCTTCCGGTGTGACGATAAAAAAATTTTGTATCTTCTTTTTTCTTTCTATTTATTTATTTATTTATTTCCTTTTTTTTCTTTCTTCATTTTTCCCATTCTACTCGTTTCTTTTCATCCCTTACATATATATCCTTCCGTGACATTATTTATTCCAATTTAATGGGGTTACATTCAGATAGACAAATTTAACTCACTGTAGTCCATGGTATTCCTTTCGTGGGAGGATATGTGGGGGAGTGGGGGGGGGAGGAGTTGTGGGTGTGGGTGGGGGTTGGGGATGGGGGTCGTTCTCTCGTTGTTGACACATGTCTCTTGTTCCAAGCTATCTCGTTACGTGTAAACATTTTTAATCTCGAAAAATCCGTCGGCCAGAAACACAGACGAAGACAATACAAGAGAGAGAGAGAGAGAGAGAGAGGGAGAGAGAGGGAGAGGGATTCGTTCAGCTTCCGTATAAGCTATTACGAATATGCATACATACATTTCATCTTGAAAGAGGATTTGAATTATGAGGGAGAGAAAAACGAATGTATACAAAAACGAACGAATATAAACAACAACAACAACAACAACAAAAAAAACGAAAACGTATGGAAAGGGACAAAATATTTGCGAGACGTGGGTGGCGTCCGTGGCCGAGGGGAGGAGGAGGGTAGGAGGGGTCCGGGGGCGGGGGTGAAGTGGGCGGTTCGAAAGTCGTGGTATCAAATTTTTTGTTATCAAAAACAAAAAAAAAAAGAAAACAAATAAATAAACAAAGACCAAACTTTCACGACTTCTCTCTAAGCGTAACGACCAAACGCAAAATTATTTACAATATTTCCCTATATTACGAATAATTGACTTAATCTCGACTCGAAACTTATCATACCGGAGTCGTATATTAATCAAATTATTGATCGAAATATTATAAATATCTGCGATCTTTTTTTTTTGTTTCTTTTTTTTTTGTTTCTTTTTTTAAATACGAAAATAAAACAAATATTTTTGTTGAGCGTAAGGAGAAAGCTCGTTTGATCCCATAAATTCACTTACCCCATCATCTACCCATCCTTTTAATACGATCGCCATCGCACACCTCCCCCCCATGGGCATCGCCTAAAAAGCCACCCACCCACCCACCCACTCACTCACCCACCCATTCACCCATCTGCTATCTACCATCCTTTCTACTTATGGTCCACCTTTTTTTCTTATTGCTTTGTCTCTCTCTCTCTCTCTCTCTCTCTCTCTCTCTCTCTCTCTCCCCCCCATATCTCTCTCTCTCTCCCCTCCCATATCTCTCTCTCTCTCTCTCTCCCTACTTCAATCCGTCTCGAGAGGATTCGAAACAAACGAGAGTAATGCAACCGCGACTTTGAAAAGGGGTTGGAGGGTTGCAAAGAAGTTACCCTTTACGAGTCCTGAAAGAAATAGCTATTAAGTGGGAACTGCCCTTTCCCTTTTTTCTTATTCCTCCTTCTTATTTCTTTTCCCTCTCCAACCCTCTTCCACTCCTCCCCTTCTCTCTCTCTCTCTCTCTCTCTCTCTCTCTCTCTCTCTCTATGTCTCCTTCACCTCCTCAACTTTCTCCTTTTCTTTCTTTTTTTCTCTCTCTTTTTTTTCTTTTTTTTTTTTTTTTCATCTTCCTCTTCATCTTCTTTTTCTTCTTCTCGTCCTTCTACTTCTGGTCACCACTTCAAAAGTAGGAAGTTAAATTATTATACCACTTTGCATAATAATCCATTCCCCCCCCCCACGCCCCCTCCCCCTTCCCCCGGCTCCTACAGCCCGTCTCCCACTTACTATTTTATTGGCACAACTCGCGCATCTCTCGATTCGTTGGCCAATTTTTCTTTTCTTTTTTCTTTTTTTTTTTTTTCTGTTTTCTTTGCTTCTTTTACTTCTTCTTCCGATTGTGTTTATCTGTCTGTCTGTGTCGGGGGGAGGGGAAGGGTGTCTCTTAGTGAGTACGTAAGTTTTCGAATTGAGTTTTTGTGTAATAAATTGTAATCATACGAATAATTTGATAATTGCATTGGGATTGCGATATATAAATTGTTTATCATCATTTCTTTTTATTATCTCTCTCTGTTTTCTTTTTTTTTATCTGATTCGATTATTTCTATAAATATATAATCTATGTATATCTGTAGATATACATGTTGTTCATCTTCATTTCTTTTTTATTATCTCTATTTCTTTCATCTGATTTGATTATTTCTAATACCTTTTGTTTTTATTCATTAATTTATTTATTTATTCATTTATGCATTAATTAATGAATTTTTATTTTTTTTTTATTTTTATTTTTATTCCTCTCCCGATACAAATAAAAAAGATTTATTCGAACGGCGTTACTTTATTTTTAATTCTTTATTTAGGTGGTAATTTATGGCTTTAAGTAACGGGTTAAAATGTATTTAATATGGATATTCATAAAAGGGATGATATACAGGATGTCTCATCGAACTTTGTCATTTGATTTAAGGTTATGGAAGTAGCCGTTTCGTTTTTTTTTCCCCCTCTCTTTCTTTCCTTTTAATCAAGCAAGAATCGATAATCATAAAACTTACAAACAGGGTTATTCATTTGACTTTGTCATTTAATTTAAGGGTATGAGAGCAGGTTTTCTTTTTCTTTTTTTCTTTTTTTTAACTCGGCGAGAATCTTCGATCATAAAAATTAGACGTACATGGTGTCTTATTTAATAGATTTGAATATGTATATAT